>PITA01015780.1:0-48816 GCA_004023965.1 Spilogale gracilis | reverse complement strand
TCTGTGGGTTGCCTCTTTGTTTTGTTGATTGTTTCCTTTGCTGTACAGAAGCTTTTTATTTTGATGAAGTCCCAGAAGTTCATTTTCGCTTTTGTCTCCTTTGCCTTTGGAGATGTGTCTTGAAAGAAGTTGCTGTGGCCGATGTCAAAGAGGTTACTGCCTATGTTCTCTTCCAGGATTTTGATGGATTCCTGCCTCATGTTGAGGTCTTTCATCCATTTCTAGTTTGCCTTTGTGTGTGGTGTAAGCGAATGGTCTAGTTTCATTCTTCTATATGTAGCTGTCCAATTTTCCCAGCACCATTTATTGAAGAGACTGTCCTTTTTCCACTGGATATTTATGAAATACGTTTGAGTATCATGTGTGTAATCTGTAGGCTGCAACTGCGCTTAGTGGCCTCTAGAGGGAGTCTCTCCTCACACATTGACCCCGTTCCACTTCAAGGACAATTTGGAGGGGTAAAGATTTCTTACTTGCATTGATTGCTACACAAACTGTTAGAAAGGCCCTAGGGATGGAAAGCTGACTGGGTGGGAACAGTGTCATGGTGGAAATAGAACTAATGGAGAAATAGATAATAGATATAATGTGAGTCCAAGGTCTTCTTCTCTTTGGCTCTCTGAACAGTGGTTTCTCCACTTAAAAATTAGCATAAGAATACCTACACTTTCCAGTCCACAGTGGTAGAATATAGTGATAAAAAGCACATACTCTGGAATTTGACTGCATGAATTCAAAGTCCAACTTCACCATTTAACAGCTAGGTACCTAATGTATATTTTTTATTACTCTCTGCCCTCTGTCATACTGTAATAGACATAACAATAGTACCTACTGAACAGAGTTGTTGTGATGCTGAACCAAATAAATATTTATAGATAAATTGTTTTGAATGGTATGTGTCACATAGCTATTATTATTACTTATTATCTTAGCTATCACTATTATAATCATTCACATGGCTATTCAAAAAATTCAAATGGGACAATACATGGGAGAAGCTTTTAAACCCATGGTTGCTATACACATTAAAGAAATGCTGATAAAACTATAACAGTTAAAGTGCTTTCAGCAGCAAATTGCAGAAAGACACAAATAAAAAAGCCAACTAAAACTGGTTTAACTTCTAAGGAAATTTTCTATTCCCCATAACAGTAAGTCTATATATAGGATAACTGGGACTCCCGTGGCATTACTCTGGGCTCTGCTCTGTACATGTGCTTTGTCTTCATAGCAACTTCCTTCATGATCACAGGATGGCTACTGGCAGTAGCAGAGGCTAGGTGCTTCCCTTCCACTATGATCTGAATGTTTGTATTCCTCCAAAATGTATGTGTTGAAGCTCTCACCCCAAAGATGATAGCATTAGGACTTGGGATATTTGAGAGCTTCTTGGGTCATAAGGGTGGAACCCTCAGGAATGGGATCCGTATCCTCATAAAAGAGATCTCAAAGAGACCCTTCTTCTTTTCCACTATGTGAAGACAGTGAGGAAATGCCAGCTAAGTCTGTGCTATTTTTTATTGTAGCCTGAATGGACTAAAGTAGCTTTCATATAATTAGCCAACTTAAGTCAAGTGCCCATCTCTGGATCTAAAACACTTCTTAAGAGAATACCATGCACTGATGGCCTTAAGGCTGGGGTCTAAGATGATTACTGCTGGTAAATGGGATACGGTGACTAGACTAGATTAGACTAATTAGGAGCCAGGCCTTGAAACTGGGGCTGTGAGTCATATGATGTATTTTGATCCCAGCAGGAAACATGATATATTAAAACTAGTTAAGTAGAATAATTTATTTTTTTATTTAAATTCAATTATCCAACACATAAACATCATTAGTTTCAGATGTAGAGTTCAGTAATTCATCAGTTGCATGTAACACCCATTGTTCATTACATCAAGTGCCCTCCTTAATAACCATCATCCAGTTATCCCATCCCCCACCCCCTTCTCCTCCAGTAACCCTCTTTCCCATAGTTAAGAGTATCTCCTGGTTTGTCTCCCTCTCTGATTTCTTCCCATTCTGTTTTCCCTCCCTTCCCCCAGGATTCTCTGCACTGTTTCTTATATTTTTCACATGAGTGAAACAATATGATAATTGTTTTTTTCTTATTGACCTATTTTGCTTGGCATAATACCCTCTAGTTCTACCCACATTGATGTAAATGGTAAGATTTCATCCTTTCTGATGGCTGAGTAATATTCCTTTGCATATATATACCATATCTTCTTTATCCATTCATCTGTCAATGAACATCTGGGCTCTTTCCATAGTTTGGCTATTGTGGACATTGTTGCTATAAACATTAGCATGCAGGAGCTCCTTTGGACACTATATTTGTATTTTTGTGGTAAATACCTAGTAGTGCAAATGCTGGGTCCTAGGGTAGCTCTATTTTTAGCTTCTTGAGGAGCCTCCATACTGTTTTTCAGAGTGGCTGCACCAGCATGCATTCCCACCAATGGTGTAAGAAGATTCCCTTTTCTTAAATAAGAGAATTTAATAAACTGATTATTTTCAAAGCTGTAGGCAAAGTTAGGAACTTGATAATGGTAGAGGACCCAAGAGCTAGCAACAACAGAGAGCTATTACTACTCTTCAGACCAAGGAATAGGGAGCTGTTACTAGAACCCTCATGCAGAGAATCAAATGGAGAGGGTTGCCCAAGAGGATCTTTCTCCATCCCTAGAGAAATGCTGTCAATCTGCAGCTACTTAACAGTGGAAGATACCAGCAGAATAAATGTCCCAATGTTATTGTTGTACCACTTCCTAAAAGCCACAGTGCAAGGGAGCCATTGATGCTGGAATGCATATACCTCACCAGTTCAAAAACCCAGGCCCTAGGTCAGAGTGGAGAAAGACAAAGAAGCATTTAGAGGAGCCAGTGGGATAGTGAGTTTAAGTGAATATTGAGCATTCCTGAGTGTAGAGGAGAAAGGAGTGGTATCTTTAAAAATCCTGTCTTGGTAGGCAAGGAGAGGGGGAAAGCTGGATAGATATCTAACAAGATTCACTCTAAGTGTCCTCATTCAAAATAAAATTGTTCTGTTTCTTTTTAAAATGTAAACTATCCAAAATTGCAGACATCTCTTTTTTGTAAGTAAAATTCACCCTCAAGGGAGCTGATCAAGAAGGTAGCAAAAAAGCTGAGCTGCCACTGCTTGATGAGGAATTCAGGGAAAGGGGGATGTCCTGACCTTTCAGGGAAAAGTGAAGAAATCCATTCCCAGAAGGGGGATTGCAAAGGGAAGTGGCTGTTCCCTTAACAAAGCCAAAGAGGGCAAGCCTAATGAGGCCTAAGCCAGTTACATGGTGTAATTTACTGAATGGTGTTGGCTCTCTTGCAATATTTTAAGGCAATTTTTTTGGTAATACATGATTAGTAGGGAAAGATTTGGCTGTTGCCATTTTCCAAAGGAAACTTGACTACTCTTAGTAATAGAGAAAAATGTTCTCCTTGGAAAGTCTCATATTTCTATGCAAAGTGGTGTCCCAAGTCAGAATTTACACACAATTTATTATTGCCTAGCATATGAGGATCAGCTAATTAGTTCTGAACTAAATGTCAAGATAAACAAAACCCAGTCTCTAAGGGGCTCCAAGAAGTTCTATGAGTAAGTGGCACCATCAAGTGCCCATCAAGGGCGAGGAGAGTCTATATCTGTGGTTGTCAACATTGGCTGCACATTAGAATTACTCGGGGATCTTTGAAAAAATTTCCACGCTGAGATTTCACCCCAGAGTAATAAAATAAGAAACTTTCAGTGAGGTCTAGATATTGGTACTTTTTGAAACCCCCTCTAAGCGATTCTAATATTTCACCACAGTTGAGAATCTCTGGTCTATAGGACATTTATGGATAGATGTAACATGCCCCGAATCAAGCAGTTGGGGCATGAACTCACCAGTTTAGTTCAAATAGCCATCCCGGCATATAGAACCTGTAGCTCTGTTTTGATGTGCCTTTCAGCCAGATATTGAGGGAGTAAAATGAATAGATAGATGGGTTAGGAATGGGAGCTCTGTGATCAGCTTCCCTGGATCACATTCTGAGCCTGCGTGACTTTGGGGAAGCCACTTAACCTTTTTGAACCTTAGTTTCATAATCTCAACAGATTATTCTGAGAATTATTTTTGTAAAATGTACATAGATGTTTTAGTGCAGTGTCTGACATAAAGTGAACTCTTAATAAATGCAAACTATTTATTATATGTCTGAAATTAAGCCAGTTGGAAGTCTCAGAAGGATCCCTACATTCTGCTTAATCACCTCCGTTGAGTTTTCTATGGCATGGGGTGGGGAGGGTGAGGATAGGGAGTGGGATGGTGAAGTAGCTGGATATTTTGTCCCCTTTTAACTGAAGGTCTGTGGGTCTACAAGATGTTTTGGAGTTGCTCTGCATGACAAGCAAAGACATTAACAAAGAACAAGTAAAAACTACTACTGTGCCTGCCACTAATAACCACTATTTATTGAGTATGCCAGGCACCATGTTAGGCACTTTATTATCCTCTCTCACTTAATCCCCACAAGAATCACAAAAAATAGGAAGTATCCCTCACTTTACTGGAGAATACTTCCAGCTCAGAAAGGATGAAAATCTTTCCCAAGATCATCCAGCCAATAACTGAACCAATTAGGATTCAAACCCAGTCTTTCTGGGTTTAGACTTCAAACTTTGTCAGTTGGGTCATGCTACCTGTCTTTTATGACACTCTTGTTAACTTTCCTTCAGAAAAGGAAAAAAAAATGTAATGAACAAATGGGGCCATATTCCAAGGATGGATCCTTCTCAGCTAGTTTCTACTTTTCTAGGGTGACACAGATCTGGGATGCTAAAGGTAGCAGAAGGCATTGTGGCAATAGTTAGGGGCTACAAAAAATAAGTAAGTCCCTCAGATAGAGTTTCTGGATACAGAGCTTTCCCCAGAAAAAGAATATTTTTCCTCATGGAATTTTTTTTCCCTGCAAAATGGGTCAGCAGGTAGTGTGTTCTTCCAAGGGAAAGAAGGAGCAACAGCTCCCTTTGGTGTTCTTCTGAGGACCTCTTCTCATTATGTTAAGCAGTGTGGGGTGATTAGTACGTGGCAGAGCTATTTTTAGCCATCTCTAAGATGTGAATATGAGTCAATCCATAATGCTAAGAATGTGTTACTTACTTACCACTGGGAAGGGCACCAGAGCCATTATGACCCCATTTTCCTCTCCCCAAAATGAGGGATCACTTGGCCACACATAAATTCTTCCTGATTTTGAAAAGTGCTTATGTGAAAACCTTACAAAGATAACATTTTAAATCACATTTGCACATATGTTTTTTAAGCAACCTCATTGAAAAAACAAAATGATGGTAATGAGTCTAATTTTATTGAAGGTTTTTTTTAATGGGCCAAACTTTATATGTATTAATCCATCTAAGCGGTACCATTACCCTGTGAACTATTGATCTGACCCTACAGCTGAGAAGACTGTAGCCCAGAGAGGTTAAATAATTACCTGATGGATTTTGTGGTAGATCTCTTGTATCTATCAGGTCCCAGAGGAAACAGAAATACTCAATTGAGTAAACTGGGATAATTTAATATTGGGACTAGATATAAGAAGAGGGCAAGTTATAAGGACATCAAAAAGGCATAGGAACGGGCACCTGGATGGCTCAGTGGGTTAAAGCCTCTGTCTTTGGTTCAGGTCATGATCTCAGGGTCCTGGGATCGAGGCCCACGTCAGGCTCTCAGCTCGGCAGGGAGCCTGCTTCCTCCTCTCTCTCTGCCTGCCTCTGCCTGCTTGTGATCTCTCTCTCTCTTTGTCAAATAAATAAACAAAATCTTAAAAAAAAGGCATAGGAACTATACCAGCCCATACAGGTTGACCTCCCTGGGGCACAGAACAGGGTATATAGGTGGAGAATGGACCTGGAGGAGCAAACAGAAAATATTCAGCACACATCTGACCTCGGTTTGGCCAATCAGCTCCCATCTCTCTAGATTGGAACCAGGGCCGCAGAAACTATCATTAGAAACTGTTTATGATTCATGACAGAATGTCCATGAACTTCTCCTGCTGAAGAATCTTGATCTTTCTGCTTCCATTCATTCTATACATTAGATACTCAGCCCTCAAAGATGTTTCTGATAAGGTCCTTACTTTTGCTTAATCTAATCAAAGTCACTTACAGTTGCTTGCAACCCTAAGGTCTCTAACCAAACAAAGCCCAAGTTTCCTCTGTAACCCTAGTCTTTCTCAGCATTACTAATAGATGACTGCATTTATATCTATAATTCCCAACTGTATTCAACAAGATCTCCTATATAAGAATAAAGAGAAGGAGAAGGGAAGAAGGAAGAGGTGGGAAAAGAAGAGGAGAAGGACAAAAGTAAGAATGTAAGCAGGAACATCTTTGACATGATTCTATTGAGAACCATTGATCTGACCTTCCACTTTCTTACGTTGCAGTTTCAAAGAAAAACTTAAGTATGGGGTTGTAATTTTTATGGATTTGGCTATTTTGGTTAATTAAATTTGCTGTTTAACTAGTAAGCACCTTTGAATTTTAATTATAGTTGACATCTTTGTTAAAATGTTATTAACTTACTTTCCTTCTTTAGAAAGTACTGAATCATTCCAGAGAAAAAATATCAAGCCATATTATTTGTAATTTTATATCCACCTGTATTTCCCTAAGAGCTGATTGGAAAGAAAACATTCAATCTTAATTTTCTGTCCCTCTTTGTAGAAAAATCAATCAATAACTCATTTATTCTGCAAATATATGTCAACCACTTATGCTGTGGCCTGGGTTGTATTCTAGTCGAGGAGTATAAAAATGCTAAGGTGGTGTTTTTCATAGGGGGCAACTTAAAGCCTTAGCTCTCGATGTTCCTTCTGTTCAGTAATGTCTAGTTTTATGGTAAGTATTTCAATAAAAAACTCTTCATAGTCTTCTAATAAAATTTTATGTTTAGTATTTTAATAAAAAACTCTTCAAATTCTTCTAATAAAAAAATTTTCAAACTACTTTAAAACACATCCTACAGAAAAATAATTTGTTTCCCTTTTCTTAACTGCACCTGTGGAGAGCTTGGTTCTTCAGATTTTAGATTTCTGGTCAAGACCCTTCGGGCCACCTGGGGGCAGCATATCCTTAAGTAGAAGAGCACCTTGAAGGAAACAACAGGGTTTCTGAATTCCTAGCTTTCAAACACAAGCTTTTGGAGTAGCATTTCCCAAATGATTGATCCCATGAATATTAATTCTGAAGAATTATACTTGAATAAAGGATTCCATAGTCAAATAAGTTCTGGGTAACTCTGGCTTAAAGAAAGTTAAAACTTGTTCTCACAGGACTTCTCAGAACCTTTAATATGCTTCTGTAGTACAAAATCAATACTGGGGCATGCTCACACTGTGCCTGGCACTGTGCTAAGTGTTTCACCTATAATTGGCCTATTTAATCCTCATAATAACCCTATATGGGGGCCTTAATACCACTCTTTGTTTTAAAAATGAAGAAAACAGAGGTACAGAGATCTCGAATGATCGCTGAGTTTCAAACCCAAGCCTTCTAGTTACAGAACTTGCATATTTGACCACTGCACTATAATGCTTCACAATGTGAGACTCCAAGATGGGGGCTTTAATAATGTTTCTTGAATTTAGTTGGCTTTGAAACTCTTCTTCCCTCTGATTAACATAGAGGACTAATATTTCATAGAACATACTGTGAGAAATGCTTTCATCATGTGATTAGTAATGTTATCCCTCTTTAAAATTTAACTGAAAATATAAGTCCACAGGTCCATTATGTAATTGAATGGTTAGCGTTCAGCTGAATTGTGATTTGATGGGAAGGCTCCTGCTATGCTAATGTCTGCTCTCAAAGCTACGGCTAGTGAATCCAGACTATTGACTGTATTTAATGTCAAATACCAGTCAGAATTGACTCTTCTCAGGAAGAGGAAAAAGTTATGGGGTAGAGAGGTATGCTTTGTAAGCTACAGGCTTTAGCAGGGAAGCCAATTATAGTGTGAAAGATTCTGGGAAATTGGTGAAAATGCTCACTGTTTCATGGAAGTCCAAAAATAAGACTGAGAATAAATAAGAATAAATCATGTTGGAGAATTATAGCTGGAACAAGAATGATACCTCTGACCAACTCACGGCCTTTTCAGAATAAAGTTAAGAGTTAAGGGATAATCTACTAGAAAGCTGGATGTCAGATAAGCCTGGTGGCTATTTTAACCAGAATTTTCCGAGATTTACTCATTTACATATTAACTTCGTGATTTTTTTTCCTCAGGATACCACTACTGTTGTTTATCTATTATTTTCTGTAAACTGTCTTATGCCTTAGTATAAATTTATTTTTAAAGAGCTTGATATCTGAGAACTCCTGGTTTTAAAAAATAATTATATTTTTTCTAATATATAAATTTAAAAATAGTTGTCTGTGATCTAAAGTGGCATATATAACAGTCTTTGGAAATGTTTTTCTAAAGGCTAAAAAACCTGCCAGGTTGTGAAAAAGAAAATGGTAGAATTGAGACTAAGTTAAAGGTAAAAATAAATTTGAAAAATAAGCTTAAAAGTGAGTGATGAAATCTATTGTCACTTTGACATCACAATTGCAAGTGCTTTTCATAGTGTGTTCTAAATTTCAATTGTCCTTTTGCTTGTATTTTTAATAAAGTGGTCGAATAAACAGCTAATCTACTTTCATATACAGATGATCTTTTTCTGGGTTCTGTCTAATAACTACAACAAAAACATCAAATACACTTGATATAAACTGTCAAACCAAAAAAAACTTTGTTATTTGGGATATTTTATTTACGACAATCTTTTTGAAGCTTTGTGTTAACATTAGCTTTATGGTTGTTTAGTAATTGATTTTGAATTTTTTTAAAGATTTACTTATTTTAGAGATAGAATGGGAGAGGGGAAAATGGGGAGGGAGAGAATCTCAAGCAGACTTCCCACTAAGGGCAGAGCCCAAAGCGGGGCTCAGGCTCATGACACCAAGATCATGACCTGAGCTGAAATCAAGAGTCAGATGCTCAACAGACTGAGCCACCCAGGCCTCCCTGGTTTTGAATTTTTAAAGACTCATTTTTTGCTTCTAACAAGTACAAGATATATTAATATACCACAAAGTTCACTTCATCAAACAGCATTTCATCAATCCAAAGATAACCCAAGGCACTGAATTGATATTTGAATCGGTATATCATATTGGTATTTGATGGAGAGATTAAAACACAGAAATTAAAACACAGAAATTAAAACTATCCCAACAAAATATGAACCAGCAGATTATTTGATGAAAACAAGAGACATTCCCTATAGCAGTACTGTCCAGTAGCAGTCCTATACCTGTAACAATTTGCTGCAGAGTTAGAATTGGCATAGTGTGATGTAGCCCATAGTGCGATGCAACCCGTAGTGTGACGTAGGCCGTAGTGTGACGTAGCCCGCAGTGCAACGTAGCGCATAGTGCGATTTAGCCCAGGCCCCAAACATCAACAATGATAGTCACATAGAAGTCACATAACAGCAAACCAGAAATTTACCTAAATAACTTATTTTATGTCTGGATTCCAGATACATAGAATAAATGTCAACTTTATTTGGTCAAAATAATATCCCTGTCTCTTTTGGTAATGTTATTTTCAGGTTTTCAGGACACCTGGGTGGCTCAGATGGCTAAGAATCTGCCTTGGGCTCAGATCCTATCTCCAGGTCCTGGGATTGAGCCCCGTGTTGGGTTACCTCTCCCTCTGCCTCTACCCCTGCTCATGCTTTCTCGTTATATCTTTCTGTCACAAAGGAATAAATAAAATCTTTAAAAAACTATTTTATTTATTGCCACTTGGTAGCAGTATAAACATTGTAAAAGCAAACTTGAGTTTATTCATTTGATAATATTTATTGCAAGCTTACTCTTGGTGAGATCCTGGAGATGCAGCACTAAACCAGGCAGACATGGTTTCTGCTTTCATGTAACTTCACTTCTAGCTGGGTGTGGCTTGCTGAGATCAGAAAACTTCATCAGTGGGAAAACAATTTCAGAGAGCATTGCCCAGATAATCCAGGCACTAAGATACAAAACTAAGGTACTAAATTCTAGTACTTATGTGAGAGGAAACTAATGTAAATCACATATTTACAAAATGTGTTTTCTCTTTTTCCCTGCTTTCCAAGTGATGATCCCTTTCCAAGGCTGAATTATACAACCCAGGAAATTTCAACTTGATGAACATACCCCATTTTCTTTCTTTTTCCCCTCCCTTCCCTTCTCTTCCTTTCTCTTCCTTTCTCTTCCTTTCCCTTCCTTCTTCCTTTTCTCTATTTCTCTTTCTTCATTCATTTATTTATAGACATTGACTTCACAATTCATGAAGAGAGCTTCTAAAATCATTGTGAACATATTACTTGTATAACTTTGTTGATGGCTCTGCCACATAGGTGTGCTGAATTCATTGCTCTATATGTTAATACACTTGGCAATTTCAAGCAAGTGAGTAGAGAAGTTAAGTCTTGTATCCAGCCAAACATTTATTCTCTATCACAAATGGATAATCTTAAATGACCAAATAGAGCCAACTGTATATCTCAGATCTATTAGAGATGTGCTTTGTAGATAGGGAAGCCACAATTCATGAAATAATAAGAATTGGGACTGGAAGACATCTCAAAATTTTTCTCATGAAAGATCATGAGTAACAATTTTAAAGCCAGGTAGATAACACAAATGTATGAAATGAATGGTGCATAAGATCCTAGAGGCTAAGCAGCTTGCATTCTTATCAGGCTAGTTTCTGGCCAGTCTTATTGCTTGTTAAAAAATTCTGTTGGCCAAACAAAATTAAAGCAGTTTAATCCATTAGGTATTACTGAAGATATAGTATCTGGATCCCAAATATTTTAGAGTGTGTAGACAGATAGATAGATATAGATATAGATGTACTTCAAAACATAAAAAATACCAAAATCAAAATTAATATATTACTTAGACACTTGAAAAATGTTGCATACCAACTAGCCAACAAACTGCAAATCAACTGTTTTGTAGATAAATTACATTTCATTTGAAATGTGAAATCTGATTGATTTTAACATGCTTGACAGATTTGAGGGATCTACAATAATAAAAGTGTCCAGAGCCATGAAAACAAATGCCAATACGAAACTTTTCTGGATGTCACATTGAAACATCAAGTTGCCTGTTTGCAAGTCCTGAATGATGTACTCATTGCCCAGATGAGGAAGTCATGTCCGGGTAGGTTAAGTGAATTGGGCACATGCTCATAGTTACCAGAGGCATATTCCCAACTAGAACTTTTATCTCTTGACTTATGCATGAGGGCTTTTGCACCCAATGTCAGCTGCTTCAGATTCATCAGGATGCTTGTGAAAATGCATATTCATAAGCTATACTGTAGCTTTACCAAATAAGAATCTCTTGGGTTCAAACCCATGAATCTGCATTTTGCCCCACACAGTGCTGCCTGTCATTTTATCCCTTTGCATCAGCTATTTAGCTAGTCAGCTGTGGTCAGACCATTGAGCAAATTTGTTACCAGTGAGTTGATGAACTGTATTCAGTTGAACTCTTGGTAATGTAGACATAAGTTTAAGAATGATTTCCTTTTTTTAATGACCCTAGAATGAAGAAACAATAATGTTTAGATTTCAGCAAAATTCTCTTGGAAGAAGAACCTTGGACTTCCTGCTCAAGATGCTGGGAGACAACTGTAATGGAGTGGAGAAGAGGACGGAGATAGAAATACTGACTTTATAATAAATGCTCAGGGATAACCACTGCAGCCACTCAAGCTTATGGTCTCTCTGCCTTTTTAACTTATTTTTCTCTAAATACATTAATTCAAAATGATGAATGTACAGCTATATGGGATGTTCCAAATATGTAAGTGCCAAGCACTGTCTTTGGTGTTGAGGAATCCATAATAAGTAAGTAAGACAGAGTCTTTGTCTTAAATTTGCTTATAGTCTAGCCAACATAGAGCAAACAAAAATTTAATTCTAGCTCTGTCACTAATAAGCTGTGTGACCTTGGATAAGCCACTTTTCCACTGTCTTATTTTAACATCTCTCTAGTTCAGTATTACCCCTATAGAAACATCAATAGCTTTTGAGAGTGGTGGGCTACCATCCTGCCAGTTAATTATTGTTTATTTCCGAGTTAGGCCATACCAGCTCAGTGAAAAGGCTGTCTTCTCCACATGGCCCCACCCAGGGGCCCTTGGGGCCAATTACTTCAACCCTTTCTCGAGATTTGCTCTCCAAATTAGCTCTTATGTGCTCTGGCTATGTGAGAGGGTCACATCCATTACCTCACAGATGTGCTGGCTCCACCAAAGCCCCCAGGGAGCTGTGCAGCCTCCTGCAACCTCCTCCAAGGGCTTTCAGAGGAGTGGCGGCAGGATGCTTTTCCTCTGTAGTGTCATTGGTCCATAAAAAGAAAAAAAATAAATTCAGAGTCAAAAGATCCACTTCCAAAACAGCCCCAGAGCTAAAACAAACTGTGGTGGCAGACTGGTGGGAAGAAGATAGAATGATACCCATGGGAAGACAGTGACATTTGCGGATAAGGGAAAATATGCATTCTTCCAATTACAAGCCTAACAAAGCCTGGCAAATTCTGGTGGGGCATTTTTATGAATGTTTAGGTTTCATTTGGGCTTCCTATTACTAAGGTAGCCCAGGGTATACACTCTGAGTTACATATAGGGGGTAATAGTAATACATAATAACTGTTGATTCAACTTATACCGAGCAGCTGTTATGTGCTTGGCATCATTGTGGGCACTAGGATACAAGCATGAACAGAGCATCTTTGCCCTCGTGGTACGTATATTCTTGCTAGAGAAGACAGAAAAAAAAACAAAGTATTTGATTAAAAAGATATAGATGACATAATTTTAGGTCATGAAAAGTCCTTGAAGAAAAGGAAAGCAGGGAAGAAGGGTACAGAATAAGAAGAAACAGGACTGCTCATTAACCTGGGGGTCAGGGGAGACTTCTTAACTGTAGTGACATTTGAGTCCAAACTTAAATGAAGGGATGTGGTGATCTAGGCAGATATCTGAGGAAAAAGCATGCTACACAAAGGAAAGAGCCCTACCAAACATCTGGCTAGCTGCTATGCATCTTACACGCTTTGTAAATATTTGTTGAATTAGTTCATAAAATAGAAGACAGGTGTTTTTAGGGAAATTTGAGAAACTGAGGTTTGGAGGGGTTAAGTGATGTGTCCAGGGCCACACAGCAAGTTAAGTGGCAGAGCTGGAAGGTGGCTCTACCTAAGTGCTCTTCATTCTTTTTTTTTTTTTTTAATACTTTATTTAGTTTTTTCATTCTTATGCTGAATTGTTCCTGGGACTAATTATTCCTAACTCCACTTGAATCTGATTCTTTGTTCCCTCCACATAAGGCATACTCTCCCACCATTTTAAGCTTCTACCAAGCTCTATCTGTAGGGGTTTGCCTCAAATTCCAGAACTCAGAGCTGACAGAAGCTCTGTATTATGTGCCCAGAGGTGTCTGGGTCTGAAAACATCCAGAGGCACCGTTGGAATTGGCCCTCAGGGTGCCATAAGGGGGCCAGCCTCTCTGGACACTCAGTTAGGCTGCTGACTCCATTTCTTTCTGGGGAGAATGGGGTGTGGAGGGGATGGCAATCATACCCACCCTGACTAAGGAAATGTGCGGAATGGAAAGATAGCCATTAACCCAGGCTGGCTCTTGCCTCCTTAGCAACAATAGCTGTGTACACACTGACACACAAACACTGCACCAAAACAAGCAAAGGTCACTCTCTCCAGGCACTTCCAAGAATGATCTCAATTTTTCATAAAACAATGTTTATAAATTAGATGGAACCCCAGAGCAGTACGGGAATAGAAATAACCATTTTATGAGGCTTCCTGCCATTACATTACTGCTTATTTGCTTTGAATGAGCCAAATACAGTGTACAGCCCACCCCTTCCAAAACCAAGCAAAGGCCTCTTTACAAAGGCTCCAGCCAAGCAAGCCTGAATGAGAAGGTACCCTTGGTTCTCGCAGGGACTTCCATTCATGGCCCTTTGACTGGGAACATCTCAAAGGCAGGGGCTTTGTCCTATTCATCTTTTCATCCTAGCACTAAACACAGCTGTTAGCACAACAAAAGCATTTAAGAAATGATTTTGATTGTTGAATGAGTGAATATGTGACTGAATCAATGAATGAAGAAATAAATTAATAATCTGATCTCTGCGGCTTATACTGAAGAAAGTGAGATACTGATCCCCCCCCAAAAAAAGAAAGAAAGAAAAAAAGAAAAGAAAAAGAAAATTGAGATACTTAGTAAGACTACAAACACTTCTGAGCCCTTGTTACATGGCAGAGATTTTTATGTGATAACATTGAAGAAGTGTTACATGTTCTTCAACCTGCTTCCTGCTGTTATCTGTCTTTTCTTCAGCACCTTACGACATCCAGCCTGCTTTCTACAGCCCCGACCCAGGCTGGTCTCCAACCCTTACTCCAGAATTTACTTGCCCTCTTCACCCATAAAAATTCCCACTAACACAATCCCCTGATGAAATTGAGTGTCATGAAAAAAAATAATTTGATAAACTAAGTGCCTTAGTTGTGTTCCCTCAGAAGCAGAGCTTGAGGCAAAGATTCAAATTCATGTGGTGTATTTGGGAAGGGAAACTGGACAGGAAGACAATGAATAAAGTGTGTATTATGAAGTAATTTATCAGTAGGCAAGTTCCATGTGGAGATTCTGAAAAATTTTGTGGGAAATATGCCACCTTACTCCAAATTATCTCACCCAGGGATAAGAGAGCTGGGATATTTATACAGCACCTGGTCAGTCACTGATTGAGGGGTATTAATTCTCTAGCACTTCTAGACTTCCTTGCACATGGGAATATTGGTTTTCCTCAGTTTTAGAGAAAGAACTCAGGAAAAACAGTGCTGATACCTACATTTGGACGTAACTTGGGCACATTGAGGAGGGAAAGCTAAAGGATTGCAGGTAGGGCACTAACAGCATCAGCCACCCTAACTCCTACAGGATGGAATGGCTGATGACGTTAGCCACAAATATCCTACAGATCTGACTTCCTGAAGAAGAGCTCAGATGGAATAATGTTTTAATTCAAATAGATACCTCTCATATTTAGGTTGGAAAATAAGAGAGGAAGTTAAGATTTGGTGGTGGAAAGGAACAAATGAGTTCTGTTTAGATAAGGTAGATGCATGAGATTTTCTTGGGATTCTGGGTAAGAGGAGCTCCACTTTCACAAAAGAGTGATAATGCAACTAGTATTCTTTTCAGGAGAGAAGTGTACCACAAACTGAGTAGTCTGTATCAAACCCATGCCTGTAAGTAATACCTGGATATCTTTCAGCTACTGGAGATATTCTGTGGCTACTCAGAGGACTATATCCTCCAACCTGCAGGACATATTTAGATTATTAAAAGGCAAGTTTCCCCTTCCTTCCCCTTGCTCACAAACCTATGAAAGAGAACTTATAGTTTCATGGAGTTTTACTGATGTTAAAATTAGAAGAAATCTTTGAGGGGTATCTCCTCCAAACCCTTTTTTACAAATTGGAAGCTGAGACTCAGAACAAAAAAGTCACTTGCCGACAATGGGAGTGGCAGGCTGGTTTTATCAGGCAGAATTCAGAAAATAAAAGAAAATTACTCGAGATTTGTGAAGTAAAACAGTATTTTTTTTGGGGGGGTAATAAGTACTTACAAAACCATTTAAGGCTAAAAGGGCAATAGTCAGGAGCACTGCCGCTAGCTTTTAAGTTGTGGTTTCAAGAGTCATAGAACTTGGAAGCTAGCTGCCCAGAGCTTGGAAACCAGCTCCTTCCCAGGCCTGAGGCATGTAAATTTCAAAAGCGTACTATAAAATCTTCTGTCTGCATCTGCACGGCATCACAAGCTGCTCCTTCCAGAAGGGAATGATGGTGACAACCTCTCTACCACATGCTAGTGGATCTCACTAGCAAACAAGAGATCAATCACTTTGGAGATAACACTGGAAGCAAAGGAATCTGGGAAATGTAGTTCCCTGGCTTACAGCTTCTGAGATTCAGGGAAGAGCATAAAACCAGTAACAGTGAATGCTGATTGTCCTAGGAAAAAACAAAACATCACCTAGAGCTATGGTGAGCCCCACTTCGTAGGTATAGGAGTGAAAAGGAACATCCACTTAGTGGTACATGCTTCTCCCAAAGAACATGTGGGAAGGAGAGATAAGAGAGAACCAGCAGTGACCAGAATTCTGTGCCTGGTCCTGACTCTGACACCAATTCTAAAGACCCTGCACAAGAATTATTTCCAACATCACTTTTCAGCCCATCAGTTCCTTGTCTTTGTTTTGCTCTCCCCGACCTGTCAGTCTATAATGCTGCACCATGAATATGTAGTGACAAATCTCAGGGGAAAACTGGAGATGCTCAGGGTCTGTGTGACTACTCAGGGAGCACCTGGATACAAGCATTCAGAAAACTCCCATTGATGAAGCCTGCAGATGTTCCTCAAGAACTCTTGTTTGTGCTTCATTGGTGTATAGGTGTTTGGAGTAAAGTGGCTGGTTCATATCCATCAATTTGGGGTAACTTGGTTGGGATTATGGCTCTTATACTCATTTGATGTATGACTTTGAGCAGGTTAACTGGGATTCCTCATCTCTAGGAGGAATGTTGGGCTACATTATCTGTGTTCTCCTTCCTGACACTAATATCTTCACATCAAAGCATCCTAATTGTAAGGTTGTGACATTGTCCTGAACCCCAAAGTATGGCTAGGTTTCACTAAGATCTGGAACTTTCTCTTTTTTTTTAAGAGAATTTTTTTTAAGATTCTATTTATTTATTTGACAGAGAGAGATCACAAGTAGGCAGAGGCAGGCAGAGAGAGAGGAGGAAGCAGGCTCTCCACTGAGCAGAGAGCCCGACGCAGGCCTCGATCCCAGGACCCTGAGATCATGACCTGAGCTGAAAGCAGAGGCTTTAACCCACTGAGCCACCCAGGCGCCCAAGATCTGGAACTTTCTATCTTAAGGAGGAGAGTTCCATTTAGACAATTTCCTCCTTATATGATCTCCCTTAACCAGAATTAGGACTGACACTTTGAGGCCAGTAGGGTCACTATAGTGTTTGGTTCACAAACAAATGTGTAAGTTATGGTGCACAACACAAATTTGAGCTTTCCGTTAGAAAAAAAAAAACAGGACCCTTAGTACGGTGTCCAGAGAAATCCTTGTGCCAAACTCCGAGACAATGCTTTTGGGAGGACAAGATTTTTACCTCCTTTTAGGCTTCCCATGCCTTCCTGCTGATCCCTTGATTCATATTCTGGTATGGAAATATTACAGATTCCTCATTTCTTTCTCACTGATCAACACTTGTCAAGTGTCACTCTCTCCTAGGCTATTGCTCTCCATTCTGAGATGAGGATAGCATCAGTCAGATAATATCCCCAAAATAATATGCTGTCTCACCTAATTTACAGAATATACAAATCAATGTAAAATGTGACATTCAAGCTGCATCTATTATTAGTACTATTAACATTATTACCAAATAATATTTAAATATTTTAAATATAATAATTATTATTACCAAATAATAATGTAATTTTTCTTTGTTAATAATAATTATTATTGATGATGACGTGTTTTTTAGATGATGAAGTTAATATGATAGTTCTTTATCTTTCCAGAGAGTTCTGTGGTCTTCAAATTGTTTTATTTTTAATTTTCTAAGGATGGAACTGATATTCAAATCAGTTAAAAGATATTTCCAGGATCACCCAAATGATGGGTTGTAGAGCTGGAAATAAAAGCTAAGTCTCTTGGCTTCCAGTTCATGATCTATTTATTGCATATCTCACCGTTGGGAGGAAAAGCCTACAGAGTCTCAAAGTAAGGATGATTGAGGAGGATGGATGAACCAAATAATGAGACTGACACTGTGTTGTGTCCCTGCGTGGCATTAGATAGATTCTCCATTCTCCACAGCAGAATACCCATCCAGACCAAACAGTAGGCTCACAGGATAGCCTGACTTCTAATTTTTAGAGGTAGTAAAACACTTATTCCTAAATATATGAGTTTGGCTTCTTGCCTTAAGAAGCACAGCCAGGCCACCATGCACAGTGTTGGTTGGACCCTTCATGACACCAGCAGGTACCACTGACATGATAGCCACTATATATTTATATACTTGTTATGAAGAATTTCTGAAAGATAACAGTAAAATGTTTTGTTGTATCAAAGTCAATGTACTATAACAATTTTTTGGAGTGAAATATCTTAAAGAGTAAAGCTCTTCATTCTAACAAACTCAAAGCCACATAGGCTGGGGTGCCTGGGTGGCTCAGTTGGTTAAGCGACTGCCTTTGGCTCAGGTCATGATCCTGGAGACCCGGGATCGAGTCCCACATCGGGTTCCCTGCTGGCCAGGAAGCCTGCTTCTCCCTCTCTCACTCCCCCTGCTGTGTTCCCTCTCTGGCTGTGTTTCTCTCTGCCAAATAAATAAAATCTTAAAAAAAAAAAAAAAGCCACAGAGGTGAGTGGACGTAATCTAGGGTTCAGATCAATGGAAGAGAAATTTGGTTTTCATTTATTTACTTATTGATTTATTCATACATTCATTCACTCACACATTATGCATTAATTTAAAAAGTATATTTGGGGTATAATCTGTGCTAGACATTGTGCCTGACACTGGGGTGCTTAAGACCAAATTACTGCTGCCAAGGTACTCAGGCCAGTGGAAGAATCAGACAAGTAGATAAAATACTTTATAGTAGTGTAGGGTTTCATGTGAACCCAGAAACAGGAAATGTAACCCAGCCTTTTATGAGAACTGACAAGGTGGGAAAGTCAGCAAAAATCACTTTCCTACCCAGGTAGCATGAGAGTGGTCAAACTGAAGGAACAGCATGTTCATAGCACTGGAGGAAATAAGCTGTATCTTCCACATTAAACATGTATTTATTTATTTAAACCTCATAACTACCCTATGAGATAGGCACAAAAATTATACCCATTTAACAGGTGAGGAAACAAAGGCACTGAGAGATTAAATAACTTGCTCAAAGTTACACAACTGGTAAAGAATAGACCCAGCCTTTGAACCCAGAGACTCAAGCTCCTGAGTTCATACTACTCCCCTCTGCCTCTCTTTTGAGAGAATTGGTGCTTTAGGAGAACCCAGTTGGGTAGATGCTCAGCCCTGGGGTTAGAGATAGTGAAATAAAAGGTTGGAGAAGCCCATGGATGTGAGTTAAAGGAGCTTTCATGCCAGGAATGATCTGATTCAGGCTAGTTGTTAGAACATAAGACTTGTCTCTTGGTTACTTCCAGCTGGTGTCTCCAACTTTTCTTCTGGCTGCTTCCCGTAATCCACTGCCCTAGTACCCCAAAGGACTTATACCTGACAAACTGTGGGGACCCCAGGAAATTACTCATCTTCCTCATTCTATGTCTGTACTGACTCCAGAGACATTTTCCGGAAGTTGTTTTGTCCATTCTTAAATGAAATTTAGATCCGTTTATTTTGTTACTATGTTTTTTCCCTATATGTTGAATGATGGGAAAGGGGACCTGAATACTACATTTCAGTTGTTCAAGGGCTCTGAGAGAGATTGACTCCAGTTTAATTATAAGTTTACTCTATTGCGTTAGTACATTGTTTAAGTTCCAATAAAGCTAAAAAGAATGCATGCATTTCAAAATACCTGTTATTTGCTTTCTTAAGAACTTTTGGTCTGTTAGGCAGAGACAAAATTTATCCTTGAAAGATCCTTAGGAAAAAATTAAAACATAACTGAAAAAAAATAATTTTTCTGTATTTGATATATGTATGATAGCACATTAAAATTACTGTGCAAGTTCTTACCACTGTTCATAACATTTGATCAAATGAGCAGAGAGTACTTTCTTTTCTCTCTGTTGGATTCAGTGATATAAATACTCAACCATTAAAACATCAGAGCATTACACACACAAGTTACAAAATATGTTTTAGCAAACACTGGAGTATTTCCATGAAAAAAACATAGCATAAAGATCTTAATCACATGTCCCTTCTGAAAACCAGCTTGGTGTGAGTATTTTGCTATTGATCATAGAAAGCAAAGCTCTGTCTGTCACTTTGGTTCATTTGTGTGTGAATGATCTTCCATGTTGGGGCAGCAGCCATATTTTTAACAGAAAGAATACTAGCCTTGGAGTTGGGCCTGGGGAAGGGAACTTCATACTAATCCCAACTCAACCATTACCTAACCCTGGATGAGCCCCTTTACTTTGGGAACCTTGGCTTTTATCAAATATGTATTGAACTCTATGATCTCTGAAGACACTTGTTTGCTCAGTTCTATGGTGAAATAAGACCAAGGCTTTGATACTGATATAGACAGGCAAGCCTCAAATAAATGTGCATTTTGTTTAATCAGGACTCCATAATCTTTTTCTGTAAATGACCAGGTGGTGAATATATTAGACTTCACAACTACTCGACTCTAACTAGCAGGAAAGCAGCCATAGACCGTACCTTAGTGACAGGACGGTACACTCTATTGACAAAAACAGGCAATAGGCAACATGCAGGATTTGGCCAGAAGCCTTCTGATTGAGATGGTGGCTGTAATAGTGTTAGGGGTAAATAGTGGGGCAAAGCCTCAGCCTCAGGGATCTCATTGGCATGGAAGAGACTACATGAACCTGCTCTAGGCCCACCTTGCAAAAGACACCAGAGCCTCTCAACCCATGCCACCTCCAAGAACCAAAGAACAGACCTGAGAGTACCCCTCCCACAGGGATGAAAGAGTTAAGAAGGCAGAGGCAGACACAATTGTTTCTTTCTAGGGAAACTATTCGGACTTGGGAATATACTCTGCCACACAGCTGGAACTCATTACTGCTGAAGTTTTTTAAGTTAAAAAGTTTTATTTAGGCTCCTGCAAAGGTTTTCTTAGGCCAAGAGAGAAACCCTGTGCTCACACTGCAAGCTCTTCCCAGCCAAGTGCTTTGGTCAGCCCTCCCATCATTCTCTTGCCCTCATTGCTTTCCTGCTGACCCTCCTGCCACCGTGCCTCATCACTTTCTTTCTTCTAGACTCCTTCATTAACTATCGGTCCACATGGATCCTTTCTGGCAAGCAAGACATGCCTGTTTCAACAATATGGAAAATTGCATAACCGAACAGTTGAGACATTCACTTTCTTGCTAACTGAGATCCAAAAATGCTAATGTTTTAGGCGGACTCTAGAATCTCTCCCCCAGAGCCTTGGGTACAGACACAGAAGGGGGGTCCACAGACCATCGAAAGTCAGGCAAACATACATTGATAATCAAGCGAAGAAAATAGATTTTTTTCCTTCTTTAAGGTTGAGTCAGACAAAGGAGGCAAGAGGGGTTTGCCTGGTGTGAATGGTGGTAAACCTCAGTTAACAAAAACTTGATGAGTGACAGTCCTTAGTTAGCTAGACAATTTTTTCTTCCTCCTTTTTCTCTACTTTTAGGCTAAAGAAGTAAAAGTGAGGACCCAGCGGTGTCATGGTTTGATAAATGGAACATTTATAGTTAATCTCCCAGTATCATTGTTTCTAGAATCCAGTCTACAGCCCAGATTAGCAATAGTGGACATAATTGGTAATAATTCAAGTTCACGATAACCCTTTTTAGCACTGTGGGTTCAGAATCACTACAATTCAACAGCACTCCCCCTCCTCTGTGTCATCAAAGCAGGTAGGTACCCCAGACTCCTCATAGGATTGTCCATAAGATGCTAGACAGAGGGTTTCTCTGGTGAACTCCTTGATTCATCAGAAAACTGCTAAGAGGAGTAATTATTTTCCCAAGCACTGTATTAGAGATCTACTAACTTTAGGCAACCATGGGTAACTCTGGTCAGGCCAACCTTTTGGAATTTTGGTGGCAGTTACATGTGGCTGGAGTTGAAATAGGATATAAGGGTTTGAGAAGCAAAGATTTCGGTCTGAGCCTTCACCTGATAAATTCAGCATTCAGTATGCAAATTTGGAATAAGTCAAGTAAAATATTCTGAAGTTGAGATAGGAGGAAAACAACAGCAGTCATATTAGTGATGACTAGCATTTGCTGAGTCTTTACAACATGGTATGTGATTTCCAAACATTGTGTAAGGCAGATATAGCTGCTCCCATTTTATAGACAAGGAAACTGAGGCTCAGAGATAGAATGACTTTCTTGGTGACACAGGGCTAACAGGCTGCTGAACCAGGGTGTGGGCCAAGGGCTGGCTGGTTGTAGCACCGAAGCTACACTCTGGGTAAACAGGAGGAAGGGCACCTAAATTAGATCTGCAACCTGGATTCTAGTAGCAATTCTGACAGCAGCTGAGTAAACCATATAGCCTGGGGCCAGGGAAATTGCCATGAGTGACACCAGGTCTCTCTGCTCCTGGAGCTTCCTTGCTTTATGGAGAGACAAAACAAAACATGAAACACCTATGTGAATATAGAGAGCAGTGGGTGCAATGCAGAAATTAAAATAGAGTTAAAGAATAGCTGAGGGATGGGACTTAAAGGTCAGACTACTCAAGTGTGGTGTCCCTGAGGAGGTGACATCTTGAGTGCTTTGTGGTGTTCTTCTCCCTGGAAGAAGGCAATGAGGAACTAGAGAAGAAAGCAGAGGCTAGAGGCCAGGTAACTAAGTGACCCTTCCCCCAAGTCATCCTGTGGGGCCCAGTGAAGCCCTTCTCAGGGGTCTTCTGCAGGCCAGGACATGGGTGTGTCTCTTCTGGCATCCTTGGAGACTCCTCAGGGGATTCAATCCTGCATCCTGAGGAGTTGAAGAGTTCATGGTTCTCTCCTCTGGAAAGTCTCTTGGAAATGGCCTTCAGCCCTCTTCCACAGAAGCGAGAACTGAAACTCAAAGAGGTGAAGCTACTGGACCAAGATCACATACCCAATGCTCGGTCTCCCCCAACAACACCCACACCAGCCCTAATATTTCTCCAAACTGCTTATTATCTAAACCACAGGTTCATTGTCTCAAGCAGTCGTTCTGAATCTGTTTTCTGCCAAAGCACAGGTGGTGGGTGTCACTTGCGTTTTTGACAGACGCCCTGAGATGTGCCAAGATCAAACACTGTGAAAAAGATGAGCTCCATTGTGGGGTATGTATAATATATGTGTAATTCACGGCTGAAACCCAGACTCCACCCCTTCCACACACCAGAAAGCATATTGCTATGCAAATGAGTGAGAGGGAGGCTATTATAAAAGAGACTAATTTTGAAAATCATTAATGTGTTTTTTCTTTGCATTCTAATTGCAGCATTCCTAATTTCTCCCCTCTACAGATGGATTTGCTAAGCCATGCATCAGGAAAAACAAAAGTAAAGCACATTACTATTTTCAAAATATTACCCCATTTCGTTTCTTCTTTGGTAAACTTTGACATACTCATAGATAATTTTTACCTACATGTAAGAGCCACATTTTTCAAGTTGGTTGGGCTCCGATCTGTATTGAAAATCTAATTTTCTTTCCATCTTCCAAGCCCTCCAATTCTGCATTGGTAAACACTGGTGTAGATATCTCACCTCCTAACACTAGGGGTCACTACTCAACCCCTGAAGAGGTTTGGCTATCACCCTGACATTGACTCCATGACTCCTCCAAGGTGCTCATCACTAGAGCAGATAAAGTGTACTTAGCAAAACTAAACCATAGTGGGTCCTACAGAGTGGGGAGTGAATAGCTTGTTTGTTGATAGTTCAACCTGATCATCTATCATGTTCCCCTCCTAACCTCTGCTTGCGTGGCTTGAGAGACAAAGTAGTACTAGATGAGTTAGCCCTTGCAAGATCAATGTGGCTCTCACTCTGCTTCCCAGGGATTTCTTAAACAGGTCTTGGCATCCACCTTACTACCTGTATTCTTTCTGACCTTGTTATAGAGTCCCATCATTTTCTCCACGGTGTCTCAGAAGTCTCAGGTCTGGGGCGCCTGGGTGGCTCAGTTGGTTAAGCGGCTGCCTTTGGCTCAGGTCATGATCCCGGAAACCCGGGATCGAGTCCCACATCAGGCTCCCTGTTTGGCAGGAAGCCTGCTTCTCCCTCTCTCACTCCCCCTGCTTGTGTTCCCTCTCTGGCTGTGTTTCTCTCTGTCAAATAAATAAAATCTTTAAAAAAAAAAAAAAAGTCGTCTCAGGTCTGATTCCAAACAGGAATTGGAGGGTTCTTTTGTGGAATAACAATTAATCTTTAAGAATTTTCAGAATTCAGGAAAGAGCTTCATGATAACTTATCTTCTTCCTCCCCTCTGCTGAATATTCTGTGTCTGCCTCCCTAATTTTAGTTTGAGCATTTGTTAATCTTCCTAAGATATAGGTATAGGATGTCGGCAGACCCTTGAAATCCTAGTTGATTTCAACACCATTCCACCCATGTAGCTCACCACAAATTCATTCATCCAACAACTTAAATGTGTAAGGAAAATGCAATTTTATTACTTTACCTATAACTAAGTCCAAACTATTTCTGATAGCAGGGGGAGGAGAATAAATTTCAGTCCTAACTACTTAAAAGCTTCAGTAACACCTGTTCACTGAAAAAGTCCCTTTAGATAGTGCTCAGTGACTCAGAGCTTTTGGTTTTCTGATCATCTCCTTGATTATCCTGCAAGAGGAATCTGGGTATATGGAGGGATGGAAGGATGAGGTGGCTTATGTGACCTTGTGAGAAGGGGAAGAGCTGGCTTCCAATACTAAGCATTCATTGACTGGGTCAGTGCTCTTGGGGAGGACTGTCCATTCCCCTCTTTGCTAACTTGTCTTCTTGTTCCCCTGGTGTAAAGGCCCACCTAGCATCTGTGGCAGGATTATTTCACTCACTAGCCATAGAAAAGACTCTACCACAGTCCTCTTGGCTCTCAATACCACATTACTCTACATGGTTATAAAAGGCAGCTTTAATAAAAACCTCAACTCAAGGCCACCTTCACCCTGACCGCACTGCTCTGTCAGATGTGTTCTGGTGTGGCTATGCCTCAGAAGCTACAGGGAAACCTGTGATTTGTATGTGATACCTTCCAGAGCCTCAAAAGTGGTGTGAGAGACAGGAGATCCCTTTTATTTCATCAGAGTTCTTTCCCCTTTCCTAAAGTAACTTTCCTTTTTGAAGCCAAAGGTGAGAGAAGAGAATATCAAGACATAATCCATCCGTTTTGCTTTCTGTCTTTACTTTCTTTTTTCCCTGAGATTGGTACCTGAGTATATTGGGAGAAGGATATGACTTTTAGCTTGTACCTTTTTATATCGTACTCTATTACTATGAATTCCAAGCTTCTGTAACATAATTAAGGGGTATATTCACCACCTTACAGGAGAAGTCTTAGGGCTGGATCTTCTGGGAATGGCCCATGCTCAAAAGGAGACAAAAGGATTAGAAAACTTTCTGAATAAAAACTCCAATACCACACCTTATTTTTTGCTTTGAAATCTTATTTTGAATGAACATTAACTATGAATTCCTTTGCAACATCCCCACTTCCCCATCAAATGAATGATCAGGTCAAGCAGAGGGAAGGTCAAGTTCGTAGAAGGGAAGGAGAATAAAACACATTAAAAAATTATTACTATGTTTTGGTTTGATAAAGATGATCTTGTATCCACCTTAATATCTTAGCTGTTATTAGTAACAAATCATTTGTTACCTGATAGTGTCTATCAGTGTAACTGTGTCACACCAGGGAAATATGTCTAGCTAATTTGTAGTCTAGCCTTGTAAAACCTCATGGGCTTCCCAGTTATCTCAAGATGGAATGGAAAGTTTTCAATAATAAATTTTGTCTGTTAACTTTCTAAGATGCATAAGGAGTTGGTGCGTGCCTGATTTCTCCAAATCATCATTTTGAGCCATAATTGCTACTCTGTCAATTGCACCAAACACTGAAAGTACAGAAGACTGAATTGAAGGGATATTTAACCATGGATACTCTCTGAAAGTAGTCCTTTCCTCCTTATAAAATTGTTTATGTCACTTGGTTTTCTTATTACTTCATTTTTTAAATGTATGGCACAACTAATGAATCATTGAACACTACATCAAAAACACTACATCAAAAACAAACTATATGATGGCTAATTGAACATAATAATAAAAAATAAAAAATATAATTTAAAAACTGTCTAATTGAAAGGCCTTCTTGTTTTGGTTCTAATTAATTAAGATATTACTATAGTTCAGGTAAAGCAATCTTCTTGTTCCAAAATTTGAGGCAAGCCTCCTGCATTCTTCTTATGAAAGTTGGTCTGGAATATTACTAAAAATCTGCCATAGCATAAGCTTGCTTTAAAACTGTTGAATGTCTGCAGGTCAGCTCCAGAAAATGTTGGGTAGAAATCCCCATTGTCATCTTTGAGTTTCCATAGTCAGAATACTCCCTTCAGTGCTTATTAATTCTAGCTTTCATAACATCCACAGTGTCAAAGGTTCCCCTATTCAGATATTTTTAGTTTTAATGTTCTTGTTCTTGTTGTTGTTGGTTCTTTTTTTCCCTCTCGTTATCATCCCCTAGCTTGAGAGAATACCTTGAGGAAGAAAAGCACCTTGGTGGTCATGACCATAAATTTGATCTGACATACCTCCACTAAAGAGAAACTTCAAGTGTCTGGGTTTCCGAAGCACATTTCCTGTTCAAAGAGCACTTTCCGCCATGTCTTTAGGCAATCTGATGGGTAGAGAATAGATATGAACTCATTAACTGTCTGGGACTGTGCTGAATTCTTCCCTTTCATGAATGTTCCTTGGCTATGGGTAAAGAACATTACTGGGCAAGGCCAGGCCTATGAGAACTAATTTTAAGGCAACAGACTTCCTGCATTCTAAAAATACCTGAGATTTTGACTGGAGGAAATGGAGGTTTCCTCTCAAGACCATCAAACTTGGGATAGATACTCTCTTTCTTGACAGTTACCTAATTTGAGCCACAGGGATTGTATACGCAATCACTCAGATGAATACAATATTCTATTTTTGTAATGTGCAGGGACTTGATCTATAATCCAACTGGGAGTGTATTTTTTATTACCTGTTTCCTTTTATAAATATTGGAATCACTCAATAAATAGTTTTGAAGTCAATCTTTATGCCAGCACTGATTCCAAGCCAGAGATTTTGGTCTTAGGATCCCCTTACACACTTAAGAAATATTGAGGACCCCAAAGAACTTTTGTTTATGTGGGTTCTATCTATCTGTTAATATTTACCAATGTAGAAGTTAAAATCCAAAAACTATCTAAAGATTGATCAGTTGACTTTAACAATAATACATATTAACACAAATAACATTTATATATCATAACAGTTTGTTTTTCAAAACCACAAAAAATAGTAAGAAAATTGACATTGTTTTACATTTTCACAAATTTCTTTAGTATTTGGCTTCATCTGATAGCTGTATTCAATCTGTTGTGAAACATGTTTTGGTTAAAATATATAAAGAAAATCTGCTTCTCATATAGTTATATAGCTGGGAAAGGGAAAGTATTTTAATAGCTTTTTAGATGATTGTAGAAAATCTTTTTTGATGCTAAGATAAAACTCAATTCCTAGTTGAGTTCTTAAAACTTAATTGCAGGGGTGCCTGGGTGACTCAGGTGATAAGTGGCTGCTTTCAGCTCAGGTCAGGATCCCAGGGTCCTGGGATCAAGTCCTGAGTCTGGTTCCCTGCTCAGCGGAGAGCCTGCTTCTCCCTCTTGCTCTGCCTGCCACTCTGCCTGCTTGTGCTCTCTCTTGATCTCTCTGTCAAACAAGTAAATAAATAAATACATCTTTTAAAAAAAACTAGATGCAATGAGAATTTTGAAACCATATCAATTCACTTTTCATACTCTGTTACATTAAAATCCATTGATCTATCCTGGCACTTGGAATTGACCCTTTAACCATGCTTAACTTCATCCATCATTCACTTGGAAAATGATAGTTCACTGAGTTGTCCAAACAGTCTAAAAGTTGACATGTTACACAAGTCTGTATGTATTATATTTTTAAACCACACATTTGCTAATATCACTACCAATTACACCAAAAAAAGTCTTTAAGTATTGTGATGCTGTCAAAAAGATAGTGGTAGATGTGATTTTCCAAAATTATCATTTTCACTGCAAAATTAGAATTTTATCATCAATAACTGTACTGTTAGCTGTTTTCCTTAAAGTGTCATTTTTATTCAGTTTTGAGAAAATGTCTACCATATATCCAAATGTAAATAACCATAATTTATAGTTGGTTGTTCTTTCAGGTAGCAATGGGGTTTCATGAAAAAAAGAGCTAGTGCCACTTAAAACCAATCATGGAAATGCTCTTCCTCAAGATAATTGTTATGCTCCATTTTTGAGGGGGTTGCCTTATAGGTGCTTTCCTTTCATCACATGGAATATTAAAGGGATGTGTACTCCAGAGTCACAATTTTTAAACAATTCTTATTGCTTTGTTGAAAACATTCTTTAATGAAATGGCCTTTTTAAAATGCTTTTTTATTTTATGGACCGCCTGGGTGGCTCAGTTGGTAAAGTGTCTGCCTTTGGCTCAACTCATGATCCCAGGGTACCGGGATCAAGTCCCATATCGAACTCCCTGCTCTGCAGGGAGCTGGCTTCTGCCTCTCCCTCTGCCACTCCCCTGCTTGTGCTCACTCTGTGTTAAATAAATAAATAACATCTTTCAAAAAATATGTTTATTTTACTTACTGATTTTGCTGTAAGGACCTTACAGTGAGGAATGACTGTCTGTGCAGCTTCATGGCTACTTCATGATTTATGCTAAGAAACCAGTGATTTTACCTAACGTTATTTTCACAAAATCACTGCCAAATCTCAACACAGTAAAAAAAAAGACATTTAAAGATTTTATTTATTTATTTATTTGACAGAGAGAGAGAGAGAGAGAGAGAGATCTCAAGTAGGCAGAGAGACAGGCAGAGAGAGAGGAGGAAGCAGGCTCCGTGCTCAGCAGAGAACCTGATGCGGGCCTTGAACCCTGAGATCATGACCTGAGCTGAAGGCAGAGGCTTTAACCCACTGAGCCACCCAGGCACCCAAAGAAGACATTTAATGTCTTGTTATTTTGAAAATGATTTAATCAGAGGCTTATCAATCACACTTTGAGATCCATTATTCAAAGCACTGAGAATACTCATAAAGTCCCTTCTCTCACAGGAATTACATTTTTTTTTTTTTTTGAGATCGAGCACTGGGGGAGAAGACAATATACTAAAAGAATAAGCTAATGTCAGAGTAGTAAGGCCTAATGTGAATATATAGCAGTGTGGTGTGCTAGTGAAGGAAGACTAGAATAGGGAGATTACCTTATTTGGTCAGGGAAGGCATCTTTAATGTGCTGCCTTTGGATCTGAGTGCTGAATGATGAGAAAAAGTCAATCGTGTAATGATTTGGAGGAAGAAATTTCCAGACTGAGGGAAGAGGTAGTACAAAGCCCTAAGATGGGATTGGGTATGACCTCATGTTCAAGGAAGCAAGGGAGACCAGTGTGACTGAAGTTAGCAAATGAGTTGCCTTATGGCAGGAGATGTAGGTGCAGAGGTCACAACCATTCATGGGTCTACCTGCCACATGGCAGATTGGTGTGCTGACAGAGCATGGAATTTGCATTCAAGTTCTGCTTTTGGCTCTGCAATGGAGATTTTCATGCAGAATTTTAACTGGGAAAGCCCAAACACACAGACCAAGGAGGGAATGAGGAATGGTATAAGGTAAAAGGGAATTGTGACAAAACTGTGACAGTTTAGGAACAGTGAATGTGGGATGGACTTACAGAGATGTTCTGAATGGAGGCAAGGGGATGAAGCTTTGTACCCTTATTCTGATAGGTCAATATATGCGGGTTATCTTGGGAAGAGGACCTGACTTTGTACAAGTCAACTTCCTTTCCTGGGGAAGGACTCAACTATGATCCATCAGTAGCCTACAATTTTGTCTGAAGAGTGAAGACTTAGTGCTAAGGGGAATGTGACTAGCACATCACATCCCCTATACTTAGCTTCTCTGAGCTTTCATTTTTTTATGTATAAACTGGGGAATTAGAAAAGTTGAGTGACTCAAAAGATGATAACATATAAGAAAAGACTTTATTGAAAACATAGTTATTTAAGTTGGGCTTGTTGATACCACGGGGAATTTACATGACTTTGGTATTTTTTCTATGAATCCTTCATTATATTTGAATGTATTTATACAAATGCAGTAATATTTGTTTTATATAGGAATTTACCTTCAGAATATATGGACTTTCTAAGATAACATTATTTTAACAAGCTAGCAGATAAGCAGTTCTGGAATCATTTTCTGAATGTCAAAACGTAAGTCATGTTTAGCTTTTTCCAAAGCTATCTGCTCATGTAGCCTTTCCTATGTGACTACAGATCATATTTACCACTTTGTGTCTTTCTTCTCTAGAGAATTCTATCATGAATTACTGAATCATGTTCCTTTGTTAACAGATAAGGAATATGCCCAGTTCTTACAGGTATTTATTCTTCTGTTTTTCACTCATTGTTGTCTAAATGATAAACTTAGGAAAACCAGGCTAGGAACTTCTTAAGGGAAAAGGAAGGATTCTATGATCAAATAAGTTTGGGCAACAGCTGTTGGCACGAAGTTTACTTACTGTAGCCCTTCTTGGGGCTTTTAATAAGCGGATGCTTTGTGGTCTTTGAGTATGGAATATAGTGTGAGGCATAAGGGCACAGACAATGCAAAAAGGCATACACCTTTTTCTCCTAATGATGACAATGCTGAAAAGCTGATCTTGAGACATTTTGGTTAACACTGAATAGAGTTCTCATAGGGCTTCAGTGAATCTCAAAGATCATCTTGTCATCTAGTTCACCCGCTCCCCTTCTCCCCTTATGTTAACAGAGGTACAAACAAAAGCACATCCAAGAATTCAGTATAGTAAGGTAATTTTGTTTCCAGAAAATAATTTCTGGAGAAACATATTTTGTATCCTTACCTGATCCCCATCCTGTATTCAGCCTGTCACAAGGTTGGCTCCATCATCATTTCTTTGCCCAGATAAATCATACTCCCATACAGTTCCTGGGCCATACAGAGGGACAACAATTTCACTGTCAATTTATAATTTGACTCCTCTCCATACACCAAGCAGAAGTTTAAATTTTATTTCAACATGTAAACTGTAAAAACAAATTTTATTCCAACTAAGGCCTAATCAATTCTAGTTTCTTAAAAAAATTCATAAAACAGAAAAACAAAAACAGAAACAAAGCAATTTGACTCTTGATAAGTCAGGACCTAGTTGTAAGTCTCAGGACCTGGGATTAAGATCTTTTTTTTTTTTTTTTTTTTAACCTTCTGATTGAATAACGGGTGAAAGGAAGAAGTGGAATTTCAAGGGAAGGGAAGCAAATGTGAAGGAAAAGCAAGTGTCATTTGATTTCAGGCTATTGGAAGGACAAGCATAGATGCCTATGGTAACTCTTTCTTTTTTAAAAAAAAGATTTATTTATTTACTTGACAGAGAGAGAGATCACAAATAGGCAGAGAGGCAGGCAGAGAGAGAGGAGGAAGCAGGCTCCTTGCTGAGCAGAGAGCCCAATGCGGCCTCGATCCCCGGACCCTGAGATCATGACCTGAGACGAAGGCAGAGGCTTAACCCACGGAGCCACCCGGGTGCCTGCCTGTGTTAACTCTTGTTCCTCTTTTTTGCTCACTAGAACACTAGACCTAATTATCTTAGATCATTTAATGCTGATTTTAAAATTCAGCAACAGGAAGTGTATGCTGCATATTTATGGTTGTTTCATATATAAGGAGATAAGATGAATGATACAAGACTTCTTTGGTTTTATGATCTCTAAAATTAGTCATGGATGTGATGCTCTTTTATGATGATCACATGGTAGAAAAAGTACCAGACTAGGAAGCCGAGACCTGAGTGGGTCTTGGTTTTGTCGTGGATTGGCTGACGTGGTCTCTTGGTCAAGTCACTTCATTTCTCTGGACCTCAGTTTCCTCCTCCTTCCCAGGTGGAGGTAACTTCCAGCTCCAACATTCCAGGTTTCTTTGATTCCATGTCATTCTTCTTCTTAAACATTGGCCCACCCTCCCATTGCTTGTAAGATCAAGGCCAAAGTTTTCAATTATTATTCAAGGACTTCTAGCTTCTGACTCTGTCCTTCCTTTTCAGGTTAACCTCTCTGGCCAGCTATTACTCCAATAGTACAACTACTTTTCTGCTGCCTATTCAGATCCAGTTCCCATGTACGGCTAACCCAAAGTATCACCTCTACTCTCAATCCTCCTTTTCTGGGAAAGATCCATACCTCTTTAATGCAGATGGTCACCACTCTATTTTTGGCCCTACCCACTTACTGGAGGGTACTATTAGTTTTTCTTCCCTTATAAATATTTATCTCCACAAATATACTACTATTCTGTATTTTATGGGGATTCCTCCCCCCTCCACAGGACCTGGTAATGAAGAGAACACCATGAAAGTTTGTTAACTTCCGTTTTTCTGTGATCAAGAGTGTGGCTATAACTATGGAATGGTGACAAGCCACTAGCTCATGGGTTCTCCTTAGATCCTTACTCTGGATAATTATGCTACCATCCTTATTATATCTAAAAGCTTTATGCATTCTCATCACTTTCACCAATGCTTCAGAAACATAATCTTTTTCACTACTTAAAACCATCCTCTGTGGTTAGAAAATCTTGTGTTTTGCTTTTGATTTTGTTGTTGTTGTTGTTGTGATGTGATGAGTACCAGGTGTTATATGCAACTAATGAATTATTGAACATTATACTAAAAACTAATGATGTACTATAAAAATTTAAAAAAACAATAAACAGTTAGAGGAAGTCTTGTCAAACAGATATCTAAGTAGTTTGCCCTTGGTCACTCAGCTAGCATACAGCAGAATTGAAATTTGAAGTGGGATTTTCTGAGTCTAAGATCAACATTCTTACCTGGAGTGGTCAGGAAGAACACAAAATAAGAAAGCTTTATGAAATACATTTATACTCAATATGTTATAGTAACTGTATTTAGGATGCTCTCATTTGTAGGATTTCTATTTAGTATCTGACTGGACTGGGCTAGAGAGAACTCCTTATCTCGTTGGTCCATTGTGGACAGAATGAGCTACAACATGACAATGTACAGCTTTTTACTTTGGAAAGACTAAGAGAAATAATGGTCAAGTGCTGATAATTTCAGTCTCTAGGAATTGGTGTGGAAGGGACGAGGTATTATTAGAGGTGGTAGGACTATACCTGAAAGCTACTGAATTTAGGAATATTATATATTATGCATGCTGGCAGGAGAAGCAGTACAATGGTGCCCTGCAGAAGTGAACAGGACAAGGAAACACTGATGCCAATCAATGAGACTGTGGGCAAGTCACTTAAAGTCTCTAAGCCTTATTTTCTGTAAGATGAATATAGCAGAGTCTGCTTCATAAGCTTTTTGAGCAGCTTAAGTGATATAATTCATTTATTGAACATATATTTGCTGAGTGCTTATATCATACTTTAGATCATAGGGATTCAACAGAGAACAAATTTGGCAAAAATCCTTGCTCCCAGAAATTACTTGTCCAGAAAAGACAATAAATGAAACAGGTGAGTGAATTTATAGTATATTAGACATTGATAAACACCAAGGTGAAAAATTCAGCAAGGAAGTGGAGAGAGGATGCTAGTAGGTTAGGAGGGGTCAGAGAAGGGTTCACTGAGAAGATTGTATTGAAGCAAGTCTTGCTTTGGGTTGCTTTTTTATAGAGCAACTCATGGTTATGCAACAAGAAAGTGAGAATGAAGACCCTGAGGCAGAAATGTGCCCAGAAAGAGCAAGGAGGCCAGTGTAACTGAGCATGAAAGAGAAGAGCAGCAGGAGATGAGGTTAGAATCAATAAGGCCTTATAGGTTAGTCTGAGACCTTTGGCTTTTAATTTACTCTAAGTGATGTGTGAAGCCTTTGGAAATTTCTGAAAAGAGCAGTGACATGATCTGACTTAGGTCTGAACACCATGACTTTGGCTGCTGTATTGAGAACAGACTGAGGGGACGAGGGGGGAAGATGAGAGATCATTAGGAGATTGTGGCAATAATTTCAGCCAGAGAGGGGAAGGGCATCAAAACAGCCATGCTACAAAATAACATAATTTCGCCCACTGTATTGTGTGAATATCTAAGTACACCTTTATTTCCATATGCATCAGGGCACACTGGGCAGCTGTGGAGAAAGACTTCCCTTGCTATTGGGTCAGGAATGGATCTGGAACCTCAAATAGCAATCCTCACAAGTTAAAGAAAGTTCTCTGAGTCAACTAGCCATTGTTAAGACATGTTGGTGGCTTCAGAGGTCTCCGTCCAATGAAGGAAGATTCACTTTACTGGGTGGAGGGGCCATAACCAGACGGATGCTGACCTAAGCCTTTTATTAGGGCTGCAGGACAGTGTTCTGTTGGTTCAAGCAACCAAGCAGATCACATTATAAATCAAATCAGATTTCAGGCACTCTGGGAATCCAGGCTGACACTGGCCTTATTGATGTGGTTCATTCTGGGAAGTTCCAGTCTGATCTCTCTGCAGAGCATAGTCATTGGACTATAGAAGAAAACAATGTGGGCAAGACAGTCTCCACTGTAATGAAATTCTCTCTAGTTATGTAGACTTGGCTCCTCTGCTATTTAGAAGCAGGTGGAAAGTTGTTTTAATAAAATTATTATTAAAAAAGTTTCAAATTACCTTAAACAAGCATTGGTAGATGACTGGCTCTCTCCCACACTGACCAGCCATCTGGTCTGACCAAGTCGTTCCATGCTTTCAACTGAACATATCTTGCATGAGGTCTTTGACATGGCAGCTCTATAGTTGGCTTTGCCAACCATGACAGAAAAGCTAGGGAAGTTTATCCTGTGTTCCCTTGCTGATGCACTTCATTTAGGGATTTGGTGAGCAATGCAGCCTGCCCCAGGTTATCCCAGACCTAGCAACCCACAACCATGAAAAAACAGAGAGGCTCCCCCAGAGGCATTCTCCAACAGTTCCTTGTCCAAGTGCATTTTTGGCACCTAGAAACACAGCCTTCTACTGGAAAAGTTTGCTTGCTACCCACCCTCTAAGAGCTAAGATAGAGCCAAGGTTGCAGAGAGGCTGTACCCATTGAAAAGCTGCCATCTCAACTCTCTCCCAAAGGGGTGAATGAATATCCAGGAATTGAAGTCCATATGGCACAGTCAGTAGCCTGTCTTTCCTTTGGGAGCCATCAGTTTCCTACATCACTTTGAAATGCTTCCCATGTTGATTGGCCCTCTATAGCCTCTGTAGGATGGGATGAAGACTGTAGCCTGTTTCTAGGACAGCAACTCTTAAGGGAAAGTAACTGGATTGCTTATGTGTCCTTGAATGCGGTTGGGGAAGTCCAGTGGTTAGAGATGACATTACTGTGTTATTCAGAAGCAAGATAGTGATAGCTTACAGAGACAGTAGTTGCAGGATTGGAGGAATCAATCCATAAAACATTTATTTTTTCTTCCAATGGAATGGTGCCACAATTAAAGACCACAGATAAACTAATTTAAAATTCTGCTTTCTGGCTTAGAACATCAGCCTTTAGAAGTATCACTCTAGTGTGCAAAACAAGCATGTACCCCTTCTGATGATGACCTTTGCTCCTAGCTTCCACACTGAGACTCCTACAAGGTCAAAGTCTGCCTCATCTTCATTCTATATGAACCTCTATTTTGTGCAGATATTGTGACTAAGGTTTTAAGTGTTTCCAAATCAAACTGCTTAGCAGAGGATTTGATATTCTTCAAGATAGCTGTTATGTATTATCTTTGCAAATGCAGAAATTTTTTTATTATGTTATGTTAGTCACCATACAGTACATCATTAGTTTTTGATGTAGTGTTCCAGGATTAATTATTTGCATATAACAACCAGTGCTCCATGCAATATGTGCCCTCCTTAATACTCATCACCAGACTAATACATCCCTCTACTGCCCTCCCTTCTAAAACCCTCAGTTTGTTTCCCAGAGTCCAGAGTCTTTCATGGTTCATCTTCTCCTCTGATTTCCTCCCCCTTCATTTTTCCCTTCCTTCTCCTAATGTCCTCCATGCTCTTCCTTATGTTCCACAAATAAGTGAAATCATATGATAACTGTCTTCCTCTGCTTGGTTTATTTCATTTAGCATATCTCCTCCAGTCCCATCAATGTTGATGTAAATGGTGGAAATTCATCCTTTCTGATGGCTGGGTAATATGGCATTATATATGTGGACCACATCTTCTTTATCCACTCATCTGTTGAAGGGCACCTCAGCTCCTTCTACAGTTTGACTGTTGTGGACATTGCTGCTATGAACATTGGGGTTCATGTGGCCCTTCTTTTCACTGTATCTGTGTCTTTGGGGGTAAATATGCAGTAGTGAAATTTCTGGGTCATAAGGTAGCTATTTTTTAACTTTTTGAGGAATCTCAACACTGTTTTCCAAAATGGCTGCACCAACAGTGTAAAAATGTTCTCCTTTTCCCACAACCTCTCCAACATTTGTTGTTTCTTTCCCTGTCAATTTTTGCCATTCTAAGTGGTGTAAGGTGGTATCTCAATGTTGTTTTGACTTGACTTTCCCTGATGGCTAATGATGATGAACATTTTCACATGGGTCTGTTAGCCATTTGTATGCCTTCTTTGGAGAGGTATCTGTTCATATCTTCTGCCCATTTTTTGACTTGATTATTTGTTTTCTGGGTGTTGGGTTTGAGAAGTTCTTTATAGATCTTGGATACCAGCCCTTTATCTGTAGTTTCATTTGCAAATATCTCCTCCCATTCTGTGGGTTGTCTCTGTTTTCTTGACCGTTTCCTTTGATGTACAGAAGCTCATTCTCAATGAGGAAAGCTGAGAGCCTTTCCCTTAAGATCAGGAACATGATTACCATGGCATTAAAAAAAAAAAGTTCAGGAACATGATAAGGACGCCCAGTCTTGCCACTATTCAACATAGTACTGGAAGTCTTAGCAACAACAATCAGACAATACAAAGAAATAAAAGGTATCCAGGGGTGCCTGGGTGGCTCAGTGGGTGAAACCTCTGCTTTTGGCTCAGGTCATGATCTCAGGGTCCTGGGATGGAGGCCCGCATTGGGCTCTCTGCTCAGCAGAGAGTCTGCTTCCTCCTCTCTCTCTACCTGCCTCTCTGCCTACCTGCGATCTCTCTCTCTCTCTCTGTCAAATAAATAAATAAATAAATAAATAAAATATTTAAAAGGTATCCAAACTGGCAAAGAAGAAATCAAACTCTCCCTCTTCACAGATGACATGATACTTTATGTGGAAAACCCAAAATACTCCACACCCAAATTACTTGCACTCATACAACAATTCAATAATGTGGCAGGATACAAAATCAATGCGCAGAAATCAGTTGCTTTCCTATACACTTAATTCAACTGTAGAAAGAGAAATTGGGGAATTGATTTCATTTACAATAGCACCAGAAACCTTAAGATACCTTGGAATAAACCTAACCAAAGAGATAAAGAATCTATACTTTAGAAACTACACAACACTTATGAAGGAAATTGAAGAAAACACAAAAAGATGGAAAGACATTCCATGTTCATGGATTGGAAGAACAAACATTGTTCAAATGTCTATGCTGCCTGGAACAATCTATACTCTCAATGCCATCTTGATCAAAATGCCATCAGCATTTTTCAAAGGGCTGGAACAAACAATCCTAAAATTTGTATGGAACCAGAAAAGACCCCGAATTGCCAAGGAAATGTTTAAAAAGGAAAACAAAGCTGGGGGCATCACGTTGCCTGATTTCAAGCTATATTACAAAGCTGTGGTCACCACAACGGCATGGTACTGGCACAAAAACAGACACATAGACCAATGGAACAGAGTAGAGAGCCCACATATGGACTCTCAACTCTATGGTCAAATAATCTTCGACAAAGAAGGAAAAAAATACCCAATGGAAAAAAGACAGTCTCTTCAATAATTGGTGCTGAGAAAATTGGACCACTAAGGATAGGAAAATGAAACTCAGTCTTTTTCTTTTTTTTAATTTTTTTAAAGATTTTATTTATTTGACAGAGAGAAACACAGCTAGAGAGGGAACACAAGCAGGGGGAGTGGGAGAGGAAGAAGAAGGCTTCCTGCTGAGCAGGGAGATTGATGTGGGGCTCAAACCTGGGTCTGCAGGATCATGACCTGAGCCAAAGGCAGCCGCTTAACAACTGAGCCACCCAGTCACCCTGAAACCCAGTCTTTTTCTTACCATACACAAAGATAAACTCTAAATGGTTGAAAGACCTCAATGTGAGAGAGGAATCCATCAAAATCCTAAAGAGAACATAGGCAGTAACCTTTTTGACATTGGCCACAGCAACTTCTTTCAAGACATGTTTCCAAAGGCAAGGGAAAAAAAAGTGAAAATGAACATTTGAGACTTATTCAAGATAGAAAGCTTCTGCCTATGTTTTCTTTTAGAAATTTTATGGTTTCTGGGGCCCCTCGGTGGTTCAGTCATTGGGCGGCTGCCTTGGGCTCAGGTCATGATCCCGGAGGTCTGGGTCGAGCCCGGCATCGCATCGGGCTCCCTGCTCAGTGGGAAGCCTGCTTCTTCCCCTTCTCACTCCCCCTGCTTGTGTTCCCTCTCTAGCTGTGTTTCTCTCTGTCAAGTAAATAAAATCTTAAAAAAAAAAAAGAAATTTTATGGTTTCCAGTCTTAAGTCTTTAATGAATTTTAAGTTAATTTTTGTGAATGGTGTAACATAGGGAAAAATTTCATTCTTCTGCCTGTGAATATCTGGTTTCCTTAACACCATTTATTGAAGAGACTTTACCACTGAGTATTGAAGAGAGTTTTCTACTGAGTATTCTTGGCTGCCTTGTCAAATATTAGCTGACGTCGGGTTTTCTTCTAGGTTCGCAACTCTGTTCCACTGATCTACCTGTTTATTTTTATACCAATACCATGCTGTTTTGATTACTATAGCTTTGTTGTAGAGTTTGAAATCAGGTTGTGTGATTCCTGGAGCTTTGATAATCCTTCTCAGGATTACACTGGCTATTGAAGGTCTTTTGTGGTTCCACACAAGTTTTAGAATTATTTTTCTATTTCTGTGAAAAATGCCATTGGAATTTTTATAGAAATTGCATCTATAGATGGTTTTCAGTAATACAGACATGTTAACAGTATTTTTTTTCTAATCCTTGAACACAAAATATCTTTTTTTTGTTATTTTGTGTCTTCTTCAATTTGGCATTTTACTAAGTGAAATAACTCAAAAAGAGAAAGATGTATAATACCACTTACATGTTGATCTAAAAGAGCTGAAATCATAGAAGTAGAATGAAATGGTGGTTTTCCAGGAATTAGGAATATTGGGGAAATGGGAAGATGTTGATCAAATGATACAAACTTCCATTTATAAGAGAAATAAGTTCTAAGGATCTAATACACATCATGGGCATAGTAGTTAACAATTTTGAATTATATACTTGAAAGTGCTAATAGAGTAAATATTAAACCATAAAAAGAAATGATAATTACATGTGGTGGTGAAAATGTTAGGTAATGCTATGGTGGTAATCATTTTGCAATAAGTGTATCAAATCAAAATATTGTACACCATAAACTTACACAATAATATATGTCAATTATATCTCAATAAACTAGGGCAAAAAAAAACATTCTCTACTGGAAAAAAAATGAACAAGATGAGAAAAGATGCTATAACACTGGCATGGATAAAATAAGGTTAAAAGATGTTAAGAACTACTGAACTCTTTAGAAATACATGCAGTAGTTTGACTGCTGGGAAAGCTAATGAAAACAGAGATTGTATTAATAAAACCAACCATATATAATGAAAGAATTTTATATGAGACTGGCCTCTCCAAACCTAAACAGGCATAAAAAACTGGAGCAGATAACCAGAGTAGTAAATTAATTTTACATAATGATGTAAAGTACTGGGGATGTTTGTTCTAATGAAACCTGTGGTTGTTATTTTCAAATAGTATATATGCAGTAGTCCTTCACTTATCCATAGTTTTGTTTTTCATGATTTCAGTTACCATGGTCAGCCACAGTCCAGAAGTAGGTGGTCCTTCTGACATATTCTCAGAAGATCAATAGTAGCCTAACATATGTCACAATACCCACATCATTCACTTGATTTCATCTCATCACATAGATATTTTATCTTCCCACATCATCACAAGAGGGTGAGGATCTTACAATGAAGTATTTTGAGACAGAGATCATTCATATAACTTTTATTATTACAGTAAATTGTTATAATTGTTCTATTTGTATTATTATTATCGTTCTTAGTATCTTACTGTGCCTAATTTATAAATTAAGCTTTATTATAGGTAGATATGTGTAAGAAAAAAAAAGTATATATAGGGTTCATTACTATCTGCTGTTTCAGGCATCCACTGGGGGTCTTGGAATGTATTCCCCATGGATAAGGAGGGAACTACTGTGTAGAGAAGGGATATATGGTGTTTCTCAAAATGGGATAGCCATACCACCATTAATACAGCAATAAAATCACAATATACATAATATATGTAATTAATAAAATATTGATACTATAATTAATATTTATTAGAAAAATATAAAGTGAACACATCAAACCTATGATTTCACACGTATTACTGCTGAATTTTTTAGATTAAAATAGGTATTAAGTTACAGTAAGCTAAAAAAATCAAGTAACATGATAACAGTATGGAAACACTAATCATGTGAATAGAACGTCAGATGTTCTGGGTGACAGCCCAGCAAATTAAAGCCAATCAGTAGAAGCAACATGAGGCAAGTTTCAACTCAACCTATAGCAGACCTTTCTAAAGAGTGAGTTCTCTAGCCCCAGGGGTGTGAGTTCTGCATCAAGTCTCCCTCATCTCAGAGACTCCTGGCCTTTTGGTGTTAAGGAATCAGTTGTTTGTTTGACTTCATTGGGAAAAAAGTTGAAGGGTATCAAGACTGCATTATCAGAGATACCCTGGGTTCTTATTAGGCTGGGGCTGGTGATGATTGCCTTCAGGACATTAATTTCAGCTAATTGCCATGGTACTCATCTCCAACTGCAACACATTAGGTAGAATGCACCACTTCATCCTTTCTCAGTTTAGTTTGAAAAAGAAGACTGTGTTCCCCAATAATAAAAATGGAATCTGAGGAAATAATGAAATTTCCTCTTAAAGGGAAGGAAAATGTCAATGTGTTCTCAGGCTACTGCTCCCTTTACTATCTGTGCTTACAGTTTTGAAGCCCTGGGCAAGTGACCTAATATCCTTGAACTTCATTTTTTGTCATCTCTAAAATGAGAATATGATACTAAATGCTAAGGTGCCAATGATTATAAAGTCCATTGTATCGTATTTATCACATAATAGGAGCTTATTATTTCATATGCGTTCTTATTGATTTCCCTTCTTTTCATCATTATTACTACTTATGCAACAAATCGAATTTCAGTAATGATACTTTTAATTATTTCCTCCACTCATTAATTCACTCTGCAGACATTCCTGAATGTGTCTGTGAAACCATAGTGCCAAGTAAGCCCATTGGTATTCTCCATCCCAGAAACAGGAGGTAAAACTTAACAGTAGTACTGTGGATGAGCTGTTAAAATATAATGATACTCTACATTTGTCCAGACCTATATCTCACAAAATATGTTCATATAACATAATTTCATTTCAAACTTTCTCCCAAATCCTGGAATATAGCAAGTTCCAGGAGCACAGAGACTATAAGTGTCTTATTTATTACTATATTCCCTGTCCCTGGAACAATGTCTGGCATATATAAGGAACTCCATAAGTACTTGGTTAAATGAATGAAGGAAGAATTTGATGAATCAATGGACCCAGACAAAAGAGAGTTATTGGTAGCATCATTTTACACATAGAGAAATCAAGTGTCATTGCCTTTGGTATTTACCAGTCACTGAGTAAAGGAACGATTTCACCAATTAAACCACTTGTGCAGTAGATTAGCATCTTACCCTTCTATTTTCTTGGCAGCAAAATGAGAATAAAGTAATTCAAAAGAAATGTAACATATGATGTAGTAGTAATAACAACAAAAACAATGCAAGCTGATATCTACAGAATGCTTATCACGAGAAAGGCTTTGTTTATTCTAGGAATTCCATGTGATCACAGTGAGAACCCCGTTGGATGTGTTGTAAAAGACAATGTATTTACAACATACTCTATCTTCATCTGTTGAGGTCTTCCTTCTAGAGTCATGAGAAAATTTGAAAAAGGGGACACTTGAACTCAGCCTCAGTTGAACTCAGGTAGAAAATGAGTACCACGCATTGGGAGAACTATGAGAAGCTTTGTGTCCCGCCTAAAGACTAACATAGGGTGGGGGATGGGAAGGAGGTGGATGGCCTCTCAGTCTCTTGTGAGACCTTCCTGTCCTTGGTGCCATGGACTAAGTATTTGGCTTCTGTAATCACCTATTCTTCAGCCCTTTTGTACCTTAGTCAGCTCTACTGATTTATTATTGAATTCTATCTATGCAAGCGAAGTGGAGCTATCAAAGACTATGGGACAGGAATACTTTCATCATATAGAGAGCGTGAGGCAAGAACCCTGTGGTTTCCTCTAGCATTGTCCAAAGTATGCTCCATGAGCAGCTGTCCAAAGGCATGACATGGATTTATAAGAAAACAAAACAGAAAAGTGTTCAGTGGTCACATATGTGTGGGAAATGAGATTTCATCACTTGCGTAACTTTCCAGAGCCTTTACTGTTTGAACCTTTAGTGAACACAACTCCCGTAGTTGGTGCTTGGGAGCATGGATGTGCAAAAAACTTCTTAGTTAACCATGAGCCCTGGGAGGGGCTATGTGAATGGATCATGGGATCATTTTCAAACAGAACACCATATTTTATGGGAAACACCATAATAGACATTTTTACTTGTATTTTTTTTTAGAGCACTTGGATATATTTATTAATTCAAGGACCTTTTGCAGATACAAGAACGTTTCTTCCCTCTTCTCCAGTCTTCCAGCGGGCTTTGGCACAACCGAACACACTATGATCCCCTCATCTGCCACTTTATCACACTAGAGGGCAGTGTTGAGCCTGTTTAGAATTTCCCGCTCTTAGGACTGGGACAAAGTACTATGACATTGCCCTCCCTTTTTACATAAAACAGGAGGACTAAATACCCAGCAGCAGTTGCTCTTACTGTAAAAATCATTGTGATGGGCAGGATTTGGTTCAAAAATCCCTAAATTCATAAGTTCTCGAAAACCACAGGCCACTTCTCCTCAGAAGTTTCTCCATCTGTACCTCTGTGCCCTGGAGAATCAAGTCCTCATTGGGTTCTCTAGGAGTTTGTGAGTGGGTGCAAAATAATGACAGAGTACACACAACTATAAATAAATAAATACATTAAATAAAGATATTTCCTTATTTTGTCATCTTGAGTATTACAAAGTTTGCATGGAGTTAAAATATCTAAAGGAGTTTCATCACAGAGATGCTTCTACGTCTTTCTTTAACTTCTGCATGAACTCTTTGTCTTTCTTTAGCTGTCTCTGATTCTAGTCTTCCCTTCTCAGTCTTCAAAACTCAGTTCAAACCCCACTCCTTAAAAATTCAAGACCTGAGGGAGTCACCCTCACAGAACTATTATGCTGAGCGATGGATTACTAATCTTAGTATGATCTTCTAAGGGTTTGCTTTGAGTCTTTTTTTTTTTTTTCTATCTACTATACTCTGAAGGCTTCAAGAATCAGGGTCATATATTACACTTGCCTATATTCGCCAGTAAGGATTTAGAAGCTCGACTGAAGGAAAGAGACATTTGATGAGTTCCTACCATGTAGCAGGTCCTGAGCTAGGTCCTTTCAAATTTTTCCCAGTTGAACTAGAATGTAAATAGCTGCAAAATCTGTACCCTTTTCATGGAGTTGTAGACTACTCCAAGAGTGCATTTGGAATGACAGAATATATAGAAACTTATGTCCCAGTTTGCCTGCAAGAATCGTGAGCTATCTCTGCTGTCTAGATGTTATTATTAATACTGTCTCCTTTTGTTTTCAAAAGTGTCCCAGGTTGGTTTGTGAATACTAGAATGAACAGGATCTGGAGTCAGACATTTTCGGTTTGAATTCCCACTCTGCCATGCACTGTGTGACTTAGGGCAAGTTACTTAACTTCTCTGAGCTTCAGCTCCTTCTGTCGAAACTGGGAGTGATAATGCTTTCCTAAGAGAGTCATGATGAAGATTTAGGCCAATACAGTGAAGAGCTTAGATGAATAGTTGGCACCCAGAAACCACTCAATGATTATGACTGTCAAATTGCACTCGATCATAGGAGCAACCCCAGAAAGGCACAATGTGACTAATGTTGAAGTGACTCAGGGATGAGAGAGAAACTAAGGGCTGAAGGCTAACCTAAGGGGAAAGAAAACATGTTAGGTAGTAAGTAGGGCTTTCCAGCAGTGGTTCTCAAAGTGCCAACCATGGGCAGCAGCAACAACATCACCCAGGATCTTGTCAAAAGTGCAAATTCTTAGGCCCTACCTCAGATTTTGTAAATCACAAATGTTGGGGTTTGTGCCATCACTCTGTGTTTTAACAAGCTCTCCAGGTGATTCGATGTATGCTAAAGTTTGAGAACTGTTGGTCTAGCACCTTCCAACAATCAGATACTCATTTATGGGGGCTGGGGGGGAGAAGTCAGAAACTTCGGTTTTTCCTGGAAAGGAGAGGGGTTAGCAGAGATGCTCCAATCAGCAACAGAACTACTTACTAAGCCAGGGAAGTTCGGGGTCACGTATCCCAGAACTCTCGTGCTAAAGATAACCCTGAGGAGTGCTAGTCTGGAGGTTGCAAATGTGGACTCACAGCCTGAATTTGCCCCCACATGTGTTTGGCCCCTTAAAAAAATTTTAGCCAGAAATTAAGTCAGAAAAGTTTATATAAAAATCTAGGTTTCTGGCATCTCTTAGAAGTTCAGAATATTTTGCATTTCTGCGTGGCCCTTCCACCCAGCCATGACTGACTGCAGTGGATGAGTAGTGGTGCCCCGAGAACAGGCAGCCTCTAGCTTCCCCTAATTCCCATCAGGCAACCTGCACTCCTGAGCTTATTACCTGTCCTCCCCTGGTCCTCTTCACTTAGACACTGCCTCCTGCTCTTAGATGAGAAAATATAAGGCTGGAGGGATTCAGTGAGTTTTGCGTCTGCTCAGGTTCTAGACAAGACACTGTGTGTTGGGGAAAAAGAGGGAAGGTCTCCGATCTTTTGAGTCTTGAAGAAGGAAGAATTTGGGAAGCCTGAAGAACTGGTCTTACAGAAGTTTTCAAACTGTGCTGTGTGTACCAGAATCCTGTGGATCAGAAATTAGAAATGCAGCTTTCTGAAAGTCCCTCCTTCCCAGTCTGGTTTAGTAGGGTGAGGTGGACTGGATCCAGGAAACTGCAGGTTAAAAAAGAAATCCTTCCTTCTCCTTCCTCCACTCCTATCTCTGTGATTCTGAAGCAGCTAGTCCAGGGCACACACTTTGGGAAACAGGTATTGGTAATATCCATATGGTATCTAAACCGTGGATGGGCTGGGGAGGCGTGGGAAGCGCAGGTTGAGATCTTATCACAGGCTGTGGGCAGAGAAGATTGCTGAAGGCATAGGGGACTCAGTAAGGAGATTTCAGTGTGGCAGGGTCCAACGAAGTGGGGTTCTAATAACCTGAGGAAGTTTTTGGTTTATTGACATACATTTGACATAAAATACTATGTAATTTTAAGACGTACTCCATGTCGATTTCAAACACTTCCATATAATATTATTGCCACCATAGGGATAATTAGTACGTCTATCCTGTTATTAAGTATCCTTTCTTTTCAGCCAGACCTGTAAAAACAGGGAGTCAGATGGTTTCCAGGGGATGCAGGGTTGGGATAGGTTGGATGTAGTTTAAGGATACACATTCGAAACAAGTAGTAAATAAGCCCTAGAGACCTAATGCACAGTGTAGTGAATATAGATAACAATATTGTATGTTAACTGTTAAGCTTGCTAAGAGACCAGATCTTAATTACTCCAACCACTGGTGAGTTTTAACCTGTAGAATGTAAATGCTCCTGAGCCAGAAAGTGAGAGTGATTGTGCAGAAACAATATGGGAGTGAGAGTTCATGGTACTTTCCTTCCCTCTCCATTACCTGATTCCCCCCACCTTTTGCTGCCGTTCTCTGCCTTTTTCCATCTACTTACAATTACGTTTCTTTTTCTTCCTCCTAACTTTATCTCTCTATCTCTTTCTAGTGTTTTCTCTCTCTGTGTTCCCTTCTGTCTCCTGACCCTCTCCCAATATGTAACTCACAAACCACACAAATAGTCTTGGTATCAAAACATATTCAGGAAAAAAACATCCATCACTAGGCAAGTAGAATCCAGGGGAAGAAACCAAATCCCTGAAAAAAGTTTCTAAAGTAATAAGTCCTTGTCAGATTCCAACCAGCCTGGGCCTCCAAGTGGAGAGACAGAGGTATTTTTCTCCTGTTCCAAAGGCATGAGCAACTGCCCACAGAGCAGTTCTGCTCCCACTGTGCTTTTTCCTTTGACCATTGCTGTCAAATGTGCTTCCTCATGTCATTTTAGCACCAGACCTGGCACACTCTCTCTATAGTAAAAGCTAATGGACCGTATGGCTTTTGGCAGCGTTGGGCAATATACATGCTCCATTTGGAGCAGAATAAGTCCTTGGAGTCTATAGCTATGTGCAAACTCAGCCTGTCCCCTGTGCTTCATGGGTCTGTAAATATCATAGCTGTGGTCACCGCTCAGAATTATTAATATTCCAGAGGCCTGCTTTGACCCTACCCCCTACACAGCAGGCTTCAGTAACACACAGCTTCGCATTGGACCTCATCCAATTGGAATTTATGACTGGAAGTGGCAGAAGGCCTGCATTATAGCAATGCCTCACCATCAGTTGGCTCCACAGCGTGGACCCTCAGGACATCATGGTATTTATTCAATTCAAAGCCCATCTATTTTGTTCCTAATGTGCTGAGAACTGTGTGGAGATGGAAAGATGTAGAGATAACAAAGACCCAATCTCTGCCCTGAAAAATGACTTGGTATAGGGAAAGGGACTTGTAAATAAGGTCCCCACGAGCTAACTGATCTCAGGTACAGCCTTTGGCAGATTCTGGAGAAAAGCCACTCGTTCTTGCATTTGCATTGCCTGAACTTTATGACCCAAAGTGTGAGAGCTACAGCACCTCGGAAGCTTTTCAGAAATGCAAAATCTCAGGCCCCATTCCAGACTGAACCAGATTAGTTTGAGATCCTTGAATCTAAATCAGGGCTTAGGTTTGGGAAATCAAACCTACCGAATAACAAAATACCAAATATCACTTGGTGCTTGCATTTTTGTTTTCAAGTGCCAGGAAAACTTTTTTTAAAGTACCCCTTCTTAGGACCCATCCTTAGAAATTTTGACACACTAGGTCTGGTATAGGGCTGATTTATTTTCTTTTTTTAATTGAAGTGTAATTGTAGTACATTGTGTTAGTTTCAGGGGTACAACATAATGATTCAACATTTGTAGACCTTGCGTGATAATCACCACAGTAAGTCTGCTTACCATCTGCCACCATACACGTTTGCAACATTTTCTTTTCTTGTGATAACTTTTAAGATCACTTTCTTAGCAGCTTTCAAATTAACAATGCAATATTATTGACTATTGTCACCATGCTGTATACGACAACCCATAACTTATTTATTTTATAACTGAAAGATTGTACCTCTTGAATTCCTTCACTCATTTTGCCTACCCCAAGTCCCCTCTCCTCTGCCAACCACAAATCTGATCTCTGTATCTGTGAGTTTTGTGTTGTTTTGTTTGAAATTTTTGTTTGTATTTGTTTGTATTGTTTGTATTGTTTGGTTTTGTTTGTCATGTATTTTATGCTTTAGATTCCAGGTAGAAAAGAAACCATCTGCTATTTGTCTTTTTCTGTCTGACTTATTTCCCTTAGCACAACAACTCATGTTGTTACAATGGTAAGATTTCACTCTTTTTTATAGCTGGTTAGTATTTTTTTTGTATATATGGACACCACATCTTAATCAATTCATCCATCAACAGACACTTAGGTTATTTCCATAATATGGCATTGAAAATAATACTCCAATAACATAGGGGTGCATATGTCTTTTTGAATTAGTGTTTTTGCTTTCTTTAGATAAGTGCCTAGAACTAGAACTGATGGATTGTATGGTAGTTCTAATTTAGTTTTTGGAGGTACCTCCATACTGTATTCCAATGTTACCACAGCTTCCTTGTGGTTTCCATGTGCATAAAACCTCCTTTTTCATCCTTTCTGATTCAGGTTGTATGTGTCTTTACCTCTGAAGGGAGTCCCTTGTAGACAGCATAGGGATGGGCCTTGGTGTTTTTTTACCCATTTAGCCACTCTATGTTTTTGATCAGAAAGTTCAGTCCTGGAGGGTCAAGATGGCGGAAGGCCAGGTGACCGCATTTCAGGGAGTTCCCTGAAGAGAGCTGAATTCCAACAAAAAAACCACTACAAGACCACCGTGAACACCCATGAAACCAGCCTGAAATGTGATATTTCCCACTTCTGGACCGCCACGAGAGACAAAGAACATCGGCAAAAAGGTAGAAACAAATTGGAGGGTC
>PITA01015779.1:35286-48921 GCA_004023965.1 Spilogale gracilis | reverse complement strand
GAGTTCAGTATTCTTTAATATCCCTTTATCTATTTTCCTTTATAGTATTTACCATAAATCATTAAGATCTGATTCCACTCATCAGTCTGTAAACTGGTTAAGAGCAGGGCCATTCCTAAAAGTGTCTTTAATTTTCATCACTGTGGGCTTCCAACATCTAACATAATAGGAACTTAAGAATTTTTTAAATAAGTAATTAAAAATAATTTGCAATTATATATTAAGGCAAAATCCCCAAAGATGACTATAATAAGAACTTAATAGGAACTTAAGAATTTTTTAAATAAGTAATTAAAAATAATTTGCAATTATATATTAAGGCAAAATCCCCAAAGATGACTATAATATCTTAGACTTGGGGAAGTTTTACTTTTTAGCAGCCTTATTGAGGTATAATTGAAACACAACAGACTTCCATATTTAAAATGTACAATTTGATACATTTTGACATACAAACCATGATTGTATCCCTCGGAACAATCACCACAATCAAGGTGGTGAACATATCCATCATCCAGGAATGTTTTCTTGGGACCCTCTCAATTCCTCCTTGTTCTTCTTCATTCTGTTCCCTGCCCCCATGTACAGGTCAAAAGTTACCAAGTAGCACTTTTTAAATATGGTAGTTTGTTGGGTATTAATTATACCCTTATCTGCTGTTGTTATACACTACTTTGCATTATCTAGAGTTTTATATAGCCAATCATACAGTTGGATATTTTTGTACTTTTTTTTTTTAAATCTGACATCTTCCAGTCAGGATAATTATTTTGAGATTTATTCATGTTGTCATGTATATCAATAGTTCAGTTCTTTTTTGTTCCCAAGTAGCATTCTATTGTATGGATACATTTGGATTCCTTTCAATTTTGGGTTACTATAAATAAAGGTGTTATGAACATTTGTGTACAAGTTGTAGAATGGACATTTGCTTTCATTTTTCACAGATAAATACCCAGGAGTAGAAAGGCTGCACCACATGCTAGATCTGTTTTTAACTTTTTAAGCTATCCAAACTTTCATAACATTGGTGTTTCATTTTATATTCCTGCCAGCAGCATAGGGGAGCCCCAGTCCCTTCACATCTTTGCCCTTACTTGGTGTGGTTCAAGCCATTCCAGTTAGGGGTGTAGTAGTATCTCATTTTGGCTTCAGTTTGTATTTCTCTAGTGAAACGGACAGATTTTTCACCTTTATTGGCCATCTGTAGATATTATTTGGTGGAGTATCTGTTCAAATCTTTTGCCCTTTTTATTATTGAGTTTTGAGAGTGATTCATATATTCTGGATGCAAGTGCTTTATCAGATATATGACTTGCTGATATTTTCTCCCATTCTGTTTGTCTTTTTACAGTGCCTTTTGAGAAAAGCAGTGTTTTTTAATTTTGATGGAGTTCAGTTTATTATGTTGATATTTTTTTGAACTGTGTTTTTGGTTTCATATTAAGAAATCTTTGCCTAAGGAAATAGTCAACAAAACAAAGAGGCAACCCATGGAATGGGAGAAAATATTCCCAAATGACACTATAGACAAAGGGCTGATATCCAAGATCTATAAAGGACTCCTGAAACTCAACAACCAAAAATAAGATGATCACATCAAAAAATGGGCAGGAGACATGAACCGAGACTTCTCCATGGAAGACATACAAACGGCTAACAGACACATGGAAAAATGTTCGTCATCATTAGCTACCAGGGAAATTCAAATAAAAACCACACTGAGATACCACCTTACACCAGTCAGAATGGCCAAAATTAACAAGACAGAAAACAACAAGTGCTGAAGAGGCTGCAGAGAAAGAAGAACCCTCTTACACTGTTGGTGGGAATGTAAACTGGTGCAGCCACTTTGGAAAACAGTGTGGAGATTCCTTTAAAAATTAAAAATAAACCTACCCTATGACCCTGCAATTGCACTACTGGGTGTTTACCCCAAAGATACAGATGTAGTGAAAAGAAGGGCCATATGTACCCCAATGTTCATCGCAGCAATGGCCACAATCGCCAAACTGTGGAAAGAGCCAAGGTGCCCATTAACAGATGAATGGATAAAGAAGATGTGGTCCATATATACAATGGAATACTACACCTCCATCAGAAAGGATGAATACCCAACTTTTGTGGCAACATGGACTGGACTGGAAGAGATTATGCTGAGTGAAATAAGCCAAGTAGAGAAAGTCAAGTATCACATGGTTTCACTTACTTGTGGTGCATAACGGGTAACATAGAAGACAGTAGGAGAAGGAAAAGATGTGAGAACTGGGGTAAATCAGAGAGGGAGATGAAGCATGAGATACTTTAGAGTCTAAGAACTGAACTGAGGGTTTTGGAAGGGAGTGGAGTGGCGGAATGGGCGAGCCTGGTGGTGGGTACTCAGGGCACGGATTGCATGGAGCACTGGGTGTGGGGCATAAACAATGAATCTTGGAACACTGAAAAAACAAAATAAATTATTACTATATTGAAAAAAATGAAAGAAAATCTATTCGATTACTTTAATAGAGATGAATACAAAGAACAAGAAAAGAAATCTTTGTCTAATGCACCATTGCAGAGGTTTTTCTTCTATTTCTCCTAGGTATCTTATAGTTTCAGGTTTAACATTAGGTCTCCAATCCCCTTTGAGTCATAATTTTTTAAATATATTCCATAAGGTACGGCTTAAAATTCATTTGTTTTTTATGTGGAGCTATCCAGTTGTGCCAGCATCATGTGTTGAGATTGCCCTGGGAATTGTTTTTGCATTTTTATAAAAACTCAGCTGTCCACTACATGTGAGTCTGCTTCTGGACTCTTTAAGCTGTTCCACTCAAGCCTTTGCCTTCTTGATGCTGGTACCACAGTGCGCTGTTTTGATAATAAGTCTTGATGTCAGCTAACATTGGCCCTCCAACTTCTTCTTCTCATTCAAAGTTGTTTTGGCTTTTCCAGATACTTCGTCATTCATTCGAGTTTTAGGATCTGATTGCTGGTTGCTACAAGGAAGTCTTCTCTGCTTTCAGTGGTTACTACATTGACTCTATGGATCAATTTTGGAAGAGCTGATATCTTAACAATATCAAGTCTTCCAACGTGTAAGAATAATAAATCTCTCATTTATTTCGGTCTTTCCTTCTCTGAAGCAATGTTGGATAGTTTCCAGGGTATAGGCCTTTCAAACCTTCTGCCAGATTTGTCCCTATAGAATTTCGTATTTGAAGGGCATTGTTTCTTAATTGCAATTTCTGATGGCTTCTGAATTGTATCTAGAATTGTATCTACAATTCTAGAAGTATCTAGAATTGTAATTGATTACTGTATATTGCTCTTGAATCTGGCAAACTTTCTAACCTCATGTATCAGTTATAGTAGCTTTTTGGGGGTAGCTTTTCTACATGAAGTTTTAAAAGGATAGTTTTAACACAATGGTAGTATAAGTATGCTAATTTTCCTTATCTCTCATGTGAACAGGAGGAGACAGGGCTGGAGATGTTCTGAGCTGTTTTTCTGTAAACAAAGCAAGGAAATGGGATGATCCCTGAAAGAGATGGGGATAGGGGCTTTAAGAGATAATCTAGTAAATTCTTTATGCTAATAGGAATAATCTGCTGGACACAGGAACTTTACTAATTCAAGAGAAACGAGGGGAAAATTTTAAGGACAAATTCCTAGAGTAACTGAGAGGAAATGAGATCTTATGCCCAAGTGGCAGAGTTCTTATTCAGAAGCAAGGATAGGTCAACCATTGTGGCATGAGTGTTTGATAAAATCGCACACAGATTGGCAGTTTCCGTGACAACATGAGTGGACAGTCCCTGTTTCTGTGGCTTTGGTGAAAGTAGAAGGAAGGGCATCACAGAGAGGACCGAGGGGCCCAGGACTGCTGCAGGCTTAAGGAGGGTGGAGTAAATGTGGAATCATCACTTGGAAAGTGAAAAGGAACTTGACCAGGACAATGGAGTCATGGACCGCAAGCCGTACCAAAGGCCTCTGTGCGGTAAATGTCTTTGAAGTGAGACCAGTGGGCACGACTCTGTGTCCTACTCTTCCTACATTCTTCTGCAAGAACAGAGTCCGGGGGCGCCTGGGTGGCTCAGTTGGTTGACCCACTGCCTTCGGCTCGGGTCATGGTCCCGGAGACCCGGGATTGAGTCCCACATCGGGCTGCCTGCTCGGCGGGGGGCCTGCTTCTCCCTCTCTCACTCCCCCTGCTTGTGTTCCCTCTCTGGCTGTGTTTCTCTCTGTCAAATAAATGAGATCTTTAAAAAAAAAAAAAAAAAAAAAAAAAAGAACAGAGTCCAGGAAGCGTGGTATTGAGTGTGGGCTGGGTTCTGCTGTTGGTACGACAGAGGAAGAGGAGGTGAGATTGTGGTCAGTGCAATGCCTTCTCTGCTCCCAGCAGTAGGGGTCTTGGCTTCAGTTGAACAAACACATGAGACCCCATGGACTTCACTTGGGTTTAAGAAAGAATATGTAATGGACAATACAACGTGTGGAGTGATAGCACAGAAGAAGTGTGTGGCTCCTCTATGAACACTGTGATTTTCCAGTCATTCTGCCCTTGGGAGGGACCTAGTATTCAGAGGACATCAGCTTGGGGAAGCCACGGGCTCAGGATCTCCCCAGCTCTTCCACTTAGCTGGCCATGAAGCCCACTCAGGAGCAAGCTCTCAATTTACAGCTCCCACCTGCTTGGTCTGGTGTCTAGTCCTGAACCAAGTTTTTATTCCTCAATGTGGCGCCAGGTGAACTCCTAACAATTCCTTGCGATGGAGTTGAAAGTGGACTCAACCACCGGTCAGATTCTCTGTCTGTGGGGCTAGAGGATCACTTACACAACCAGCTGGTAATCCTTTCCTTCCAACAGGAAAATGATTGTAATTATGAACCATGAAATTTAAGCTTTTTAAGGAGGGAATGACATCAAAGACAATAAAGGTCAGTGGCTTTGGGTCCCAGTGGGGCTGAGGAAATGAGAGAACTGAGGTGAATTCTATGTACTTGGAGCATGGCATCAGACTGAGATAAGTGGAACGGAGGCTGTGGACCAGTTCCACAGTTGGTCATGTGCTTGGGGCATGACACGGGGCAGGCGGCTGACATGGGGTGGGACAAGAGCTCTGAGGATGCAGCTTAAGGGCTCACGTACTGGACGGGTCATCTCCTGGCAGGCAAACAATATAGATTAAAGTAGACTAGAATGCTGCATTTTGACTACTTGGGTTCGGCTGCTGCTTTTAGGAAGTGAGGCTGTGCTCAAGAGGACTGCCAATATGGTGGTTATTTCATAAGATCTGCCATTTTGTTTTGTTGCATTTAAAATAATCCATTCCCTTGTGTGTGCTTTTTTGGGTTTTCAGCTACATTCTGCTCTTGTTTCCAGATCAACTTTCCTCTTCCTGCTGGGCCCAGCCAAAGGCCAGTCTTCACTGGACTCATTCTTGCTCTCAGCCTCCCTCCTTCTGGTAGATCCCACCCTTGCTGGCACCTTAGTGTTCCCAACAACAGCATCTGGAAATGTGAACTCATCACTAATGTGATGTGTGAAACGAAACAAAACACTTTGCGGGGTTTTACTGAAGTGCTTCTTATTTCTATTTCCATTTATGTCCTCAAATTTCTTTATGGTGCTCTAAACGCATCTACCTCCGTTCTTCTCTATGCCAGGATGACCTCCTGTTCTTTCTATGTTGTTTTATGACTTGTCAGTGTTCTTTCTCCTTGAGAAACAGTGTTTCCAAAAATCAACAGTGTCCCTTAAATTCCAAGTCATATGCACTATATTCTCTAGGAGGAAAGAAAGAAACTGCAAGACGATATTACAATTTGTAAGAATGTCTCATTATTCCAGGCACTGTGACAGGCATTCATGAATGTTCTCTTTTAAAACTCTGTACAACCAGGGCACCTGGGTGGCTCCGTCAGGTAAGCAGCTGGTTCTTGACTTCTGCTCAGGTTGGGGTCTCAGGGTCCTGGGGTCGAGCCCTGGGTCAGGTCCATGCTCACCATGGATTTTCTCTCCCCTTCTCCTTCTGTCCCTCCTGCGTGCGAGCTCTCTCTCTCAAATACATAAATGAATCGTTAAAAAATAAATAAATAAAACTCTATACAACCATCAGGCCAGCGGAAGTCAGCCTGTTCTTTGACATGTAAATAAAATTGACGTCAACCTCCCTATCATGCATTGCTCAGGGATTCATGGAAGTGAATTCTCAGGGGTTGTTACAGTAGACCTTTTTTTTATTCCCTCGCTTTCCACTCAGCATTCCTTCTCCTTGTCCTATAACTCCTGATCGCTCCTTGTGGATTTACATGTGTTCAGGGCTGCTGACTCTGTCCGCAGCCAAAGATCCCGAGAGTAGGGCATGCCTTCTAGGCGGAGCTGTCCAGTGTGTTCTGCCAGGAGGGCAGGAGGTGTAATGTGGCCTGGTCCAATCAGAGACAATCTCTGGGGATTTGTTTGGACATCTGAGACAAAAGGCCTCTCTCTTGTTCCAGATGACATGGCTAATGGTGTGGTGAAAGGGCTGGCACAGTTAGAGCCACTGTTACCCTGAGGGAAGCCAGTCTGAGCCAATCTGATGCTCAGACTGAAGGAGTCGAGAGAGTCACTGAGGGATGTAGGTCTCTAGACGTTATAAACCACTAGATCAAGCCAGACCTGAAGCTCACCACTTCTGTACTTTCCAGTTTGTTAAGCCAAAAACAAATTCCCTTTGTTATTCAAGAAAGTCAGAGTCCAGTTTTGCATTTCTTGCATAACAAATAATAGTTTACATGCTGTCACCCCTTCAGGTTCTGCCTGAACTCATGACGTCTCACTTCCCAAGGCTCTTCTGTCTGCTTGTTGCGACTGACTCACGTACAGCATTAAGTTCCTTCTGGGAAAAAAAAGTCTCTCACACAAGGGTTTGTGTGGGCAGCAGAGTTTGCTGCAGGTTTGGGAATCAGAGTGTCCACGGTGCCGGGAAAAACAACAGTGGCAACATCTTAATATTCTTGCTCTAAAGAGTCTCTGTGATTCACCTCGTGGGGTGAGGTGAGGAATTCCTCACCCACTCTCACATTCACAGGCTCCTGCCCTTCCTTTCTGTTCTTCCTGGCCCATAATTCAATTTTATTTAGCTCTGTCTTTGTTACCTTGTCTTCTTCTATCTTGCCCTCAGACATTCCTGGCTAAAAAGTTCATCAAATATTTTCTTGAAGAAATAAAATTCCCTCCCTAAAAGGATAATCCTTTTAGAATTTAGAATAGTGTGGCTAGATGATTGCACCATTAGGCACATTAGGTTCTGTTACATGAGTGTCATCTTTTTTTTTTTCTGGTCTAGAACTTCAACTATAGTTTTATAACCAACGGCTGTTTCAGAAGCGCACATTGTATTTTTTATGGATGTGTCTATTTGACTTGGGGATCTGGTAGATACAAAATGTTGTAACTGGAAAGGTTATCAAAAGCCCAGCCCCTTGGCTCAGGCACAGTACACTACAGGGGCTAGCGGTAGAGATGGTAGAAGAACCAGACAGTTTTGCTCCTTTGGGCTTGACTTTGAGGCATGTGACCTTCACTAGGGATACTCCTCAATTCCTGAACAGAGGGTTGGTACTGACCACACATTCGATTCGGCATAAAACTTTTAAAGATGCTACTTTAATGATTTTTACAACACTCCCGTCCAGGACGTATTGCACGGCTCAGTTTACCCAGATACAAAATTATTGTTTTGGGCGGGCTCATCTCTAAGGATCTTTGCATTCATAAAAGTCAAAATACTGCAATCATCTGCGTCCTCATTTGTAAAATCAAGATTAAAAAAAATCTGCCTTCTAGGGCTGATGTGAGGATGAAATGTGTTTATGTGTGTGCACAGAGCTTAGGACAGTATGTGGGATATAGTCAATACTCTAATACGTGTACAATTCTCAAACTTTTTGGTCTTAGGATTTCTCTACACTATTATAAAATTATCTAGCACCCCAAAATGCTTCTGTGTTGTGGGTTAAATTTACCAATATTTAATGGCTTACTACATTAGAAATCAAAACCAAACAGCTTTTAATCATATTTATGGAGTCATTAAAGATTTTTATTTATTTATTTGACAGAGAGAAAGAGATCACAAGTAGGCCTACAGGCAGGCAGAGAGAGAGCACAGAGCCTGATGTGGGCCTTGAACCCAGGACCCTGAGATCATGACCTGAGCTGAAGGAAGAGGCTTTAACCCAGTGAGCCACCCAGGCGCCCTATGGGGTCATTTAAAGTAGTTATATAATAACATAATTTTTAAATGAAAAATAAGCATATTTTCCCCCAAACAAAATAATTAGTTAGAAAAGTGACACTGTTTTACATTTTTGCAAATCTTGGTAATGTCTGGCTTACTACAAGATATTTGGAACCATGCTTGCTTCTGCATTCAATCTGCTCTGAAATCACACATCAGGAAGCTTTGGGAAAGTCTGTTATATTCTCCTCAGAAACTGAGAGTGGAAAGGAAAATCTCATTTTAACATTATTTTGAACAAGCTCTGACCTCGTTGACCCACTGAAGTGGTCTCAGGAACCCTCAGGACTCCTCAAATTAAACTGTACCTTGAGAACCAGTCCTACGCTTCCTGTTATTACTGTCATGTTTATTGATGACAATGATGATTACAGGAAAAAAAAAACAGGATAGAAATGAAGGTCCCCAAGTTAGAGCTGTGGGCTGTGATGTTCTCTTCATTAAGAGCACCTGGCTCCATGAGACCCTCATTTAGAAATGCTTGTCTTTAAAAGACAGGAACGCATTGAGATCGAAGTGCTGTCAACCTATTGATATGAGGAATACAAAGACAATGGTATTTAGCTTTTTCAGGCATGTGGAGCTATAGCCATGAAATAAAGAGGAAAAAGCCTCCCTGGCATACTGTAAGGACACAGAGGCTACGTCTGTACCGCCACGGAGAATTTCCATGAGAAGTTATGTGTTAGCATTTGGGCTCAGACGCCAACACTGCGAATAGTACAGTGAACCCCAGGAGCATTTCAAGCCCTTTTTCTGAGGACATGCAGGCAGAAGAAATATATTCTGGAAGAACAAAATGCCCAGCCATAACCGAAGCACTTCATGAAAGGGGCAAATGGAAATTAAGGGACAATTGGCTACTTGCGCTGGCTTTTTCTGTTTGGCTTAGGATATGGTCTCCTGGTAGAAGAGAGGACGAAGTCTGGGATGTGATCAGGCATTAGTGTGCTCACAGGCCCAGAGCCAACAGGCTCCTGGACTCTGAGCCAGTCATCGGAAAGGCAAAACCTTGTCCCTGTCTCTCGGGGGAAAGCAATTCATACGGTGGATGAAAACTATGTACCAGGTCCTCAAGGTCAATAGCGCCTGGCTCAGCATCGCTAAGTCTCTCCCAAATCTGCAGTCCAGGGTCAGGGTATGCCAGAGTGTCCCTCCTCCCACTCTTCTCTTCTGAAAATATTCATTCTGCTTTGGGTCCTTTTCTGGTGCTCCATTTCCCTAGAAATATGAAAATGAGAACAACAAAAGATCCCAAGGTACAGATTGGTTATAACTGCCCAGGGGCTTGTGGATGTAAAATCTGTCTCCTATTGCTTTAGGAAACTAATGGGTGGTGGTTAAAATGACTGTTACAGAGAAATGATCTACAAAACTTGTAAGTATAGGCAAAAAAGGGTATTGGGGGGGGTGAAAGGAGAGAGATCCATGGGTCATTCCAGAAACTGATGGTGCCCAGTGAAATCCCAGGAAAAAACAGACCCTGAAGAAAGAGGGCAGGAGACGTGTCAAACAGTCGTGAACCAAAGACTGTAAGGAGCAGAGCCACCAAGAAGCTTGACTATAGTCTATGCCCTCTGGATGGTCACCGGTTCGCCGGTTATCTGGTTCCGACGTCAGCCTTGGCCATGTCACTGTGGCATGGGGGGCATATTCTACAGAATGCTCTGCCATGATTCACGTTTTACAAAGAAGGTCGAGGTCATGAGGACACATCAGAAGAATGGCGAGTGAAAGATATGGGGGAATATATAAACAAATGACCTGGAGGAAGGGTGAGATTCATCTTATTGAGATCAGCGAGCAGAAGAATGGAAAGCAAAGAACAGTAAAGAAATGAGAAAATAAACTGGAACAAAAGAATGAACGATACATGTGAGAAAGAACAGATTTGAACAGAGGAAGAGCCCCATCTGTTGTGATAGCATGAATGGAAACAGACTAAGTCTGATCAGAGTTGATTCCTCGTGGCGACTTTTGTTGGACCTCCAGTTCTTTTGGTTCTTGAGTTTTGGTGGCGCTCAGCTACATCATCTCTTCCCACCTTAAACGTTGTCAAGGATTTCTTGAATGGCAGAGATGATCAACACCTCCAGTATCTCTTGGTCCCCTCATAGCATTGGTCTCTCAGTATCCACTGTGATTTGATGATTAAGAAATTAAGGGCATCCTATCCTGAGAATCTGGGGACTTGGTCTGATTTGTGGTGACCTGTTCTTCTTATATTCAAGATCATCAGCTGTTGAGAAATGGCAGGTCTGTCTCAGCGGTGAGGTGAGGAGAGAGCCTCAAACAGTTGGGAAAAGCACCATATTTACTGATGGGAAGGGTGAATATTTCATTTAATTAATTTTCCTTCCTAAATTCTAGTATGGAAGTGGAGTAAAAATTAGTAGAAATACTTCTTGTCCTTCTCCATTGGTTTCTCATTGTTCTAACCCTAAAAGTGGTGGCCCCCCACACTGGTGGAGGGACAGGAGCTTTTGTGATGCTATTCCCTTTGCCCTAAATAGAAGATTCCCTCTGTTTATATTACAGTCAAAATCCTTCCACCCATCTTCTTCCATTCCCCAGCAAAATTCATCTTACTTGCCCCATCTTACTTCCCAGGTAAAAAGTATAACTCAATAGCTCTTACAAAATATAGCTCCCCAAATTCTGGCAGTACCATTGAGGATTTAGAAGATGAGAAACTCAGGGTGCCTGGGTGGCTCAGTTGTTAGGTGTCTTCCTTCAGCTCAGGTCATGATCCCGGAGTCCCAGGATGGAGCCCCCCCATCGGACTCCCTGCTCGGTGGGCAGGCTGCTTCTTCCTCTCTGACTCCCCCTTGTATTCCCTCTCTAGCTGCGTTTCTCTCTGTCAAATAAATAAATAAAATCTTTTTTTAAAAAAAGATGAGAAATTCAGGACCCAGAGAAGATGCTAGTTCCCTGAGGCCATGCCTAGTCCGAGGTAAGGGTTAGAGGGGATCCGAACCCAAGCCTGTATATCACAGTACCTAAAAATAATCATCTTTCACCAGAGAAAATCAAACAAACCTCTCAGATAAATCTTTTATGCATTCGGTTTATTTTTTTTTTAAATTTTATTTATTTATTTGACAGAGAGAAACACTGCTAGAGAGGGAACACAAGCAGGGGGAGCGAGAGAGGGAGAAGCAGGCTTCCCGCCGAGCAGGGAGCCTGATGTGGGGCTCGATCCCGGGTCTCCAGGATCATGACCTGAGCCACCCAGGCACCCCTCAGTTTATTTTTAAAAAGCAATCTATGCTGAATTTAAGTCATTTATGTATGTGCCTGTGTTTCTCCCTAGATTATGAACCCTCGAATGTCAGGAAGGGGGTCTTATTTAAGTCTCTGTACTACCCAGAAAGCATATCAGGAGATCTTATTCACAATAAATATCTAAGTTTTAGTTGGATAATTCAAAACTACCTTTGTGTTATCTGTACATCCTTCTTGCCATTGTTATGCGAGGCCTCGAAACCAGTCCCTCCATTTTATTTGGATAGGGGCTCGGGGTCCCAATAAAACTTTCATGCCAAAGGAGATGCCTGAATTCATGCCATCTGAGGACTGTTCATGATGAGGACTGGTTCTTAGGAGAATGGCTCTTGCCATCAGTCTTACCTGGGTTTCCTGGCAGGAAGACTTGAGTCATCTGGAAAACCCCAGAACCGCCAACTCCTCTCGAGGCGGTCTAGTGCAAGGGTCAAGAACCTTGATTTTCCCTCAGAGGAACCTTCCCTGCTCCTCCCTAGTCAAGGGAAAGTCTTTTTTATCTCTTAGAATCCTAGATTTTGCATCCAAAAAGGACAGGGGGACCATTATTCTTACCCTGAGGATTGCAGGGAAAATAGGTCTTAAACCATAATGATCATCCCTACTGCCTTTCCTCAACTCAGTCTTCATCCCGCTTCCCTCGCTCATGAGGCATCACTAGGTACCTGCGTGTGCTTACCAGAAATACAGCTCCGCTGCCAACCAGCCGCTGGGCTCTCTGGTCTTGAAGCCACCCCTGCACCGCCTGCACCACCGCCCCATAGCTAGTGGGCTCACCACATCCACTTTCATTACCCAATCCCAACGCACACTCCTAGCTTGTCACTATATAACCAGAGACAGCTTTCAGATTTAAGTGCGAGGGCCTCCTGAGTGGCTCAGTGGGTTAAGTGCCTTTGGCTCAGGTCAGGAGCCACCAGCTCCCAGCTCAGTGGGGAGTCTGCTTCTTCCTCTGCCCCTCCCCCTGCTCATGCTCTCTCTCTCCAATAAATAAATAAAATCTTAAGAAAAAAAGTTAGGTGTGAGACTACATGCTTAGCTGATGGTTCACAGTGCTCCTAGCTAAGGTAAAGGGACTTGCATGCAACCTAAGAGACTGGGTGCGCTCTGGTCTCTCTTTGCAACCAGCCTTGGGGTCTGTGCTTTTTTTGAGTTTCTCCTAACAGCCATACTCCTCCCCGCACATTTGCACTTTGCACATTTCTTTTGTGGAGAATGTTTATCCCCATAACCGCTTTCCCCTTTTCGCCAACCGTTTTCCAATTCTAGCTTATTTCAAGTCAATTGCTCAGGGAATTTTTGCTAATTTTCCTTTGCTCACAGACACACCGAACACTGGGTCAATTACTTTGATACAGGTTCTCATATACTCTTTTCCTTTCCTCCGTAGATTTAAGAATGGTTAAACCATTCTTTACATTGTAAACCACACTTTACATTTCTGTGATTATTCCAGACTACTCCAAAGAAGAGCCCCGAGGAACTGCCGGTATTGTTCTACCTCCAGGGCTTAATACAGTATTTGGCATGTACTACAGTTTCCATAAATATTTGTTGAATAAGCCTGCACTTTATATATGGTAGCCATTACTCTGAATGTTACCAGACTCCCAAGTTCGTTCTGAAAAACTTCCCCTTCAGAGCAAATTCATACCATGGCCCTGCTCATCGTGAGCAGTTATTTTTTCGTGTGTCTCATCTGTGAAATGGGAATAATTGTACCCGCCTTAGTGAGTCCTTAGGAAGCTTTCCTGAGCTACTGTGATGTGCACGTCTGACACCGTGCTGGTAAGAGGAATACAGGCCAGATGGTCATAAACAACCAGAGCGGGGCCCCGCTGACCCTGCTCATTTCGAGGGTGGAGCTTCCTAGGGATCTGGGCCTCCTCGGGCTTCTTCGGGCAACCCGCCCCCGCTCACGCCCCTCCCTCGGGAGGCCCCCCGGAGCGAGGATCTCTGCGGGGGGGATGGGGTGCGCTTCCGACACCCCTGGTCCCAAAGCCGCGGGGTCGCGGCACGGGCGGGGGGTGGGCTCCCGCGTGGGCGTGGGGGGGCGGTGGGGCGAGGGGTGGGTGCGGGGCTC
>PITA01015779.1:0-35186 GCA_004023965.1 Spilogale gracilis | reverse complement strand
GCTGTCCGGGCTCGGCTGCCCCGCCTCCGCTGTCGGCCGGGCGGCAGGAGAACCCCCGGTAGGTCTGCGCCCCGGGCCACGGACGCAGCGGGGTCCGCGCGAGCTGTGCACTTTAATCATGTTAGGGGGACTTTCCAGGCGGCGGTTCCCAGGAGGGCTACCCCGGGGGGCACGGTTTCGTTTGTGTGGGTGTCCGATTTAGGGGTGTGTGTGTGTGTGTGTGAGAGAGAGAGAGAGGGAGGGAGGGAGGGAGGGGGAGAGAGAGAATATCTTTATTTTGTGGGGCAACTCTTAATGAGGAATCTGAGACTTCAACCATACGTTCTTTCCTCCTAAAGCTGTCTTTAAAAGTGTTGCAAGAAGATGTTTTTTCCTTACTTGAAATTCCTTTTAATCAATCTCTGAGCGATAACCACACAGGGCTAGAGTATACATGTGCTATACAGGCTGTATTAAACATTCCTCAAAACCTACCTCTCCAGGTTGATGTTAGTTTTGAACCTTGAAAAAGTGCCCATTTTAATACCACAAAGTTTTTCTGCAGAATTTTTTTTGACAAGTCAGAAAGAGTATGCTGATGAACTTAAGTAAAAAGCAGACACCTGCAAACGTTAATAACGTCACAAAGCCTCCGAACTAATAGTTACTGTTTGCGGCTTTGGATTCCCAAGGGCCCCCGGCGATGCCTGTGAGGTTCTGTAGGAATCAGGCTGTGATCTCAATCCTGAAAGGGTTAAGAAGCTCAAAGTTATATTCATGTCACCCTTATAATGGCCGATCCATAATCTATGAACAATCTATCCTCTAGTGTGTGGGATTAAATAGCTTACATTAAATGAAAAAACGTTGAAATCTTTGTCATCACCTTAAATCAATTTAGATGAGCTGCAAGTAAATCATTTCCTAACCTTTTAGAAAATGAAAAGTTTAGTGACTACTATTTACACGCTTTGAATATTTTATATTTGAGTGGTCATCACAGTTTACACAAATGATTGTATATATCCATTTCCAGTCAACAAATACCAGGGTATCTGTGTTATGCGACGGTTAACATTTCAAGCTTTTCTGTAAAGGTGCCGTGATAGAGAACTGCAAAGATTACTGCATCTTGTCCAAAGGTCATTTAGAGAATCTGAAAATGAAATCATTAGGGACAGCTTCGCAGAAATAGGGTGATGACTTATAACTGAAAAGAATTTACGTGGTGGCGCAGAAATCAGAGCCTCAATTATCGCATGAAATAGTTAATTATGTTTTGGTTTTTGTTTTAAACACAGGTTGCTAGTATTAAAAAAAATCCTCAGAGGTTTGTTAAACCTTTAGCGGAAGATTGCGGCCAATGTTTTGTCTTTGGTGAATAGCGGTTTGTCTCACTTTATTTACTTGGTATTGGATATTTGTCAATGTCATTTCATATCTACAGAAAATTCTTACGCTCCATGGAGGTAGGGAGTGTGTGTGTGTGTGTGTGTGTGTGTGTGTGTGTGTGTGCCGGAGGTCACATGACAGTTTCATCCTATTTGGTGGAGCAGCTTGACTTTTTTTCCCCTTGCTTTTGGTGATGGTTGTGAGTGCAGAAGTTGATTGACAGATGCATGCCAGAAACCCCCATTCTCCTTTTCAAAGACAACATATGATGGATTGCGATCTTTCAGCCCAGCAGGATACGGGGACCATGCAAGCTGTAATTGGTCAGGTATGGAGTCAGCCATTTCTCAACTCCCCTTTTTTTCCACAAGGGTCTCACCATATGATTCACATAATTCATATTTACAGTACCATCTTTCTATCTGTATCTCCAGCGACCTGCCACGTAGTGCTGAGAGTGCGAGAGGCAAAAGGCACCCAGTAAATCTAGCCAGGGAGCCTCAGCCTCAAACTTCCATGCCAGGCTTCACAAGGAAAATCAAAACAACAACAGGAAAAAAAAAAAATCCAATTTATAATTTGGCCTGGATGTTTAAAAAAAACAAACATGTTTCAGAATTTATTTTCTGTCGAGATGGTGAGCTCTGGAAGAAAGTGAGGAGAGAATAAAGTGCTATATTTCCTAGGTAGTAGTCAAAATTGTTCTGTTCCATGTTTTTATTTGGGCTGTATTCTCTCTCCCTCTCCCTGTCTGTATGGAGAATGGAAATATAGCAATACACGTGCCTTTACTTCTAACCCAGATAATGTGGGCTCGAGCCTGGTCAATGTGGCACTGGTGTTCGCCGCTGCAGGGGAGGCAGCAAATTAAACCCCGCCGCACTCGGGGGCCAGGTGCTCTGCTCGCTTCGGATGCTCTCCAGCAGCATAGCTCTAATAAACAGCGCGGGTGGGTCCTCCCCGCATCCAGGGAGCTGAGCTGGTCTGGAGCTGCGGGGATGAAATGCCAGCAGAATCGCTCTCTCAGGCCTCACAGGCTGGTTTTTAGAGCTTTGCTGTCCTGTCGTCTTTGTCTTCCAAATGGGTCAGTGAGTCTTGATCTTTCTGTTCCTTGGCGCTTTCTCTGAAATCGGGACTTTATGTTTGTGGTTAAATGTTTGCGTCCGGAGCTCAATCAGGAGAGCAAGGCATCCTTGTATTTTCATTTGCCTTCCAATAACCGAGGAGGTGAGAGGAATGATAGTGCCCAGCTGCAGAGGAAGGGTGATTTTTCTCTGATGGGGGTGGGGTGAGGAAAATGAGAATATATGTGGTTTCTTTCTTTTCTTCTGGTAACGTGTTTTGATCCGATTTTTTCTAAGTTATCCAGACTTCCTTATGAACTGTTACCTCATCAGTCTGAATGGGGTTACGAATATTGATAAACTCCTAAAAGTTTTGTTTTTTTGTTTTTTGTTTTTTGTTTTGTCTTTTTGTTTTGTGCACACTTTCCAATCAAGACAGGCTGTCAGGGGGATGCTGTGACATTTGTTTGCTCTATGTTAATAGCACGGTGGAAAATATGCCGTTTTACTCTGTTTCAACCACATTATCGCAGAGCACTTTGGGGTTCTGAAGGCACAAGGTTCATTAATACCAGCATGCCTAGGAATGTATTTTTAGATGGGAAATGTCAGAACCATAATACCATGTTTCCACAGGCTCTCACTCTTTTAAAAGCAGTAGCTATCTGCTTTGGTGGAACAATATTTTAAAAATTTGCAAGTTGGTTTTTGTTATACAGACAGATAGAGAGTGAAGTCTCTGGGCATACATTTGACAGGAGAAGATGTGTAAAGACTGAGTTTATATATTGTTAATGCCCATGTCAGTGTAAGTGTTCGCTGACGAGCAAGTACGTATATCAAGTTTATCTAAAATACTCGTGGCATATAGGATTAAATAAATAACCTGTTAAAAAAGATGACCTTTTCATAGATTAAAAAAAAAAAACAAACTTGAGCTCCTGATAACAGTTTTGTCTTGTTTAATAAAACTTTTCTCAGGTTGCAAACGCGGTCTGTCACCCATATGTCATGGTGTGGTCATGATCCTGTGCAAGATTACTGTATTGCAGCCCCCAGAAAGAAACAGGATTTCCTTCTGTGTATATTTCCCTTAGGTGAGAAAAGAAACTTGGTTTTAAAAAAAAAAGGACAGGAGAGATATTTCTAATTTGTTAATCAATGTTGTTTATTGGAAATAATTGCAAAGGTATATACTTTTAAAAGGTTTGACTCTGTACTTTAAAAAAGGAAATTGTACATTTTACAGAGACCAGATTTAAGCTTCTGACTTGTCAGGAGTTAAAATTCGCCGTTATTATTACATGGCTGGGTATTTTGTATGTACTGTAATTTTTAGAGAATTATACTTGTGATGACTTGTCACGTGCTTTCTAAATAGTTACATCAAAGTAGCTGCATGTTTTCTGAAGATTTCATTTCTCATAAATTATTTGTTTAAAAAAACTCTGATACTTTGGTCAAGCTGGTAAATTATAAAAGCAGTTTTTCTGCAGGTTATACAAGTTGTATTAAAAACGTACAACTACAATGCTTGCTTCTTCTGCAACTGAAACACTAGTATGCAAAAGGAAAGAAAAATGACATACTGCCCCATCTGCATATCATAAAAGTCAGAAAACCCAAATTGAGCACCTATCTATAGCTGAAAAAGGAAGATGGCATAAATATTTGAAATGATTTCCTTTTAATTGTTATAGCACTGATAAAAATATTTACCCAGATGACTACTTCTAACAATGATGAGAAAGTGACAGTAATCTTTACTGCTTTTCAGTCAGTCACAATCAAAAATAAGTGTCTGTTTTTTTCAGCTGTTGATTTCAGTGTCAAACCTACTCAGCAGGTGTGAATAGTTCCATTTGATCATGCAGATGTTAGTTTGCATTCCTCTTCAAATACGTGTTGGAATCATAATTATTTCTGCCCTTTTTTTTCTCCCTGTTCCTAGTTCTGTTCCTAAGTAGATTTGGGTTAGAGGAGCAGATAGCCCATTTTCAATGGTATTTCCCATTCGGACTACTGCAAGATTCCCATGAAACACGATCTTTTAGGTTTTTCATTCATGTCTGGGCTCAAGTGCCCAGTTGCTCCCACTGGAGGGAGAGTGGACATTGCTGGCCGTGAACCAGCTCAAACAGTGCCCTGGCTCCCCAGAGCACATGTAGCTCATGAATGTCTTTCCCCCAGGATTTTCTCCCCCCTGAGCAAGCAATTAAGCAGGCTAGTACTTAGGAACAAACTCCCTGCCTAGGATATCCAAGATCGAGAACTTGGTTCATTCTTACAGTTCTTGGAAATCAGCTGGATTTTTGAGAGTTATCTGTATCACGTTTCCTGACCCTTTGAACTACAGGGTTGCTTGGTGTCTTCCGATGATTTTTCAGATAGACTCCAACTAAACAGTTACGCAATTTCTGAGCCATGGGTTTGAATATCATTTAAAAATGAAGACTCGCATTCCCACCTCTCATGGTCATCAAATGCTTACTGCATTTTTTCTTTTTTGCAGACCTGAGCTTGTGAGTGACAGATTAGTTCATCAGTATTACAGTCCTCCTGGTTGTTGTTGTTTTTTCCTTTCCCCTCATCTCATGCAGACGGGTCACCGTGTCCAGTCCTCCTTCTGGCACTGCTGTCCCCAGGGGACCCTTGGCCAGCCTGCCATCTTGATGCACAGGCCTGAGGGTCTGGGCTGGCGGCATGCTTCCTTACACTGGCTTCTGCAGATATTACAGAATAGAGGATATTAAATTAGTTGTTAATAAAAACAACAGATGAGGCAAATTAGATAAAAATATTTATCAAGCATATCTGAGAATTTGCTAGGAATGGGAGAGACACAGCTGGGTGAAAGCTCTCATAGGCCCACGTCTAGTGGACAGGGCGAAGGGGTCAGTGCAAGAGTGGAGAAACCAGGCTTCATAGGATTGGAGGTACATTGAAAAGATTTTGCCATTCTCCTTTTCAGTAAAATGGGTCTTTGTCCCCCCCAAGGTAAATGTAGACAGCCTAGTGTGTTTAAAAGTGGCATTTCAGAATGGGAATGTTGTCATTGGAGCCAGGGCTCGAGTTGTGTGCTGATCGGTGTGTGTGTGTTTCCTCGTGTGAAGATTTTAAAACAAAAATGTTTCATTGTTACGGTAGCAAAACGGTGTGTGTGTGGGTTTCTTTCTACACTTCCTGTTCCCCGAAGGATTTAGTATGGCTCTGAGGACAGGGTGTTTAAGCAGTACATACCCAGGCTGACAGGAAGTGGAGGTGGTCCACCGAGAAGGGACCCTCCCGCTGTGTAGACAACACTCTTGCCTGTTGTCCTCAGTTCATTTCAGCTGATTTTCATGCTCTTTATATAAAAGTTAAACTTGAGGGCTAGCCTAACCCTGTTGTACCCATGCCAAGCATAACTTCCTTGTGCTCTAAAAACTCATTTTTGGAGGTGTGAATGTCCTTTCCTTAGGAAACCAACGTATCACTTCAACAAATTCATATACTTGAGGGCTCTGAAATTGTTATGTGCATTTAATGGAGAATACTTCTTTTCAGGGTTTTCTTGGTGAAGAGTATACTAGGAAAATACAAATTAATTAAGGATTATTTTTTTCTGAATACAAAATGGTGCTAGTATCCCTTTTGTAAGGAATTGAATCAGTACTGTGTATTTCCAATTGAGTCAATACCCCACTTAGACTTAGAGGAGAGCTGCTGCTAGCTTTTAAGGTTCTTTGGATGGACTCAATTTTTATTACCTTTAAAATATTTAAAATTGAAGTTCAGGGTTCCACTGGAGCTGTGTTTAAATTGTAAAGCCAATTTTGTCCATTAAAGTAGCAATGTCTCAATATAGTAATGATGCTCTACAAGAGTGTCTTTAATAATACTCACCAAGCACATGAGAGCTTGTTTTGAAACCACACTTTCTTTTCTGTTTCTAAGATCACTGAATGAAACTTTCTGTATTGGCGTATAGATTTCAGTGGTTAAGAATTCATGTCTCTAGAATATGGAAAGAGTTTGCTAAGATACGAGTACTTATGAAAGAAAATTTGAATGTAGTATGTTTCTTGTGTATCAAATCTGTAGTACTTGCTGGGGAGGTAAGTGAAAGAAGGCCTTCCTCCAACGTCCGTCGCTTTGCCAGGTAAACTGCATTTTCCCCACGAGTCGAAAGCATCTTTCTGTTTCGTCTTTATGGTATGCCGAAAGTGGAATTTAATAACACGTCTGCAAATCTTGAGAAGCTCCACCTTCCTTTGTATTGTGATATCATGTAAGCCGTTCCCTTTTTCTAACACTTTGACTAAGTAAAAAATAAGGTTGTGAAATATAATGCAAATATCAAAGGAGCAGACCTGAAGAAAAATAGGTAACAAGGTAAATATTGGCCATCATTTTGAACACTAACAAAAAATTTAAATGAGACAATGTTGAAATTCATTTGTGTTTTGGGGCCAAACTTTTACCTGGGAGTTGGTAGCTGTTCTCACTATAATTTCACACCTTCCCTTTCTCCCTCCCTCCCTTCCTTTTTTTGAGGGGACTGGGGTTGGTGAAATATATGTTCAGGAAAGTAAATGACCAAACCTTGGATCACACGTCAATACTCTGCTGAGACATGTTGTTTTGAGCTGGTCCACAAGTACAATCAGAATTTGTACCAGTGGCGCTCTTTACTTACTCTTCTGAACTCGAGGTTCAGGGGGCTCTGAGAACCTGTCATTCCATTTCACTAAAATTCACTTTTTCTTTTCTAATATTTTCTTGCTCTTCCCAATTCTTCAATGGGAGCCAATGATAGTGAAAACTGTCTAATTATTATCTGATGAATTCCTTTCTGGGTTGCCTTATATTTATGTTATTTTCTTTACTCTATCTCTAAAGCTATAAATGACCATATTATTATTTCAGGCCTACCACTTCTCAATATAAAACCATTGCGTGTAAAGAAGAACAAAATAATTGAAAAATTTTCTGATTATTTATACTAAAGGCAAGTCTCTAGGCCTTAAAACAGGTATTTTTCGAGTTGCTTGGTTTCAGAAAATAGCTTTTTGTTTTTATCACTAGCTTTAAAACCCGTATGACAGGAAGGAGTGTCTTTAAAAGACTGGGATTAGCTGTTGTTACTTGGTACTGATTCTGGGTGAACAGCAACCCTATTCCCTTCAGCCACATTTTTTCTAACCAGAAGCACAAGAAAAAAAAATTTGAAAATCCACAGACTGTCCTCAATTTCACCTATTTTCAGTGTCCCCCGTCCTCACCGCACCCCCACCCAGGGTCTGGATTATTTCAGTGGGAAGAGCCTCCCATCTATTTCCAGCTCCCACCTCCTGCACCTTGGGTGAAGGGAAAGAAAATAGTAACTCAAACACATTGCTCTGGTATTTTGCTCTCTTCTTTCACTGTCATTCCCGCCCTCAGCCTTTCCTCTCTTCCCCACTGGAAGCCAGAGTCAGCTTGATGAGTAGTAAGTGAACAGTGAATCCCTGTGGGCTGCCCAGGCAGCAACGGGCAAGAAAGAGAGGGGGGTTGGGGGGGGGACCTGAAGCAAAACAAGCAGATGCGGAGCCCGATGCCATAGTTAGTGTTTGTGTGAAGTTATTTTGTAAGCTGATTTCACCTCACCTAACGGCCTCCGATCACAGAAGTAAGCAGCGAGATAATTACTTTAGGACAAGACAAATACAATTTTAAAACAAAGCCAAAATGTGGGGGGAGAAAAGCTTCACAATACTACTGCCGGGAAACAGGGATCTTGAAATGAAGGAGTGCTTGGACGTGGGAGATTTCCACTAGAGTTGAGCAGGTGCTTAGGCGCTGGGGAAGAGCAGCCTTATGCAGATAAGCGTTCCCTGGGCTTAATAGGATGTTGACTCTGCAGATTTGACAACTTTGATTGTTCAGGACTAATGAGAAAGTATTTGAAGAAGAAAACATCTATGTCCAGCACCTAAAATCTTACAGAAACAGATCTATTTTAAAAACATTAAATATTTGTTAAACGGTATTTTCTCACATCGATCAGAACTCAGACAAACTCTTCCTACTAAAAACAAAATACACCATTTACAGAGAGGTTGCTTTCCGTGCAGAATTCATGCACTGACTTTTTTTTAATGTAATACTTTATTGTTGAGAGCGAGGGGCAAATCACCCACAGAGACGCATGGATATCAGAAACCCTAATTAGAATGGAAGGTATGTGAGCAGGGGGAGTAGGTATTTCTTAGATTGTCAGTCGTACTCTTTCAAAATTGGATGTCTGCGTGGGCGCGCGTGGGGCCAGGTACACGGTCCTGGGCTCTAGCAGGCCAAACCTGCTTCACAAAGAGCCAGTTGATTATGTGAGCCTTAAATAACCCTAGCAAACAAGGCTCTCAGCCTTCTGGAGAAGAGGTCGAGGGTCTGCACAAATGTAAAACGCTGCTTAACATGTGCGAATAAAGCCAAGAACATCAAGCTCATTTCACTTAGTGTCAGCCCTGATGATTCATCATTATGGTCAAAGCAAACTGTGGTCTCTGGGCTGAAACAATTTTATCCATTTTTTAAAAAAAACAGAATGTTCCAGCTTGGATCTTATATCCTTAGGGTCACAATATTGAATTCTGAATCGGGAAACTTAATCTTGCAGCCAGATTTGACAAGACGCTGGTTGGACGGGAGGCAGAAGTGATTGTAGGATGAAACGCCCCAGGTCAGAATTTGGGAAAAGAGGAGATTTTGTGGAAATTTGGATGTGTTGTAAGAACCCCAAATTTGAAAATTTCTTACTGCTCATATCCGCAGATGGTGCTCAAGGTCCAAAAAGGACGTCTTTGGCTGTATTCACTTTCTCTGTTTCAAAGTTCTCGTTAACAGAGTTAATTTTGACACATTCTGAGGTGTATGTATTTCTTAGTGCCTTACTGATGTCGCTAATATAAACACACTTGAAATGATATTCAGAAAGTCTCTGGAAGCGAAGATGAACATTATCGCTCAAATCCAAGAGAGTCATACTGTGTTTCTTGGCAAAATGTTAATACCCGATTCAGGAACTAAAGTTTTTCTTTTTTGAAAACTTTTTCCATTTGTAAACAAGCCCATATGTAGATTTCCAGGGACTAAAGAATTTGGGATAAAAATGAAAATGAGGCAATCCAATTAGTGAAAACACACACACACACACACACAAACACACACCCATAGACATTTGCTTATTTAACCTCTAATAATATAAAAATATTTGAACTGTTTTCAGTTTTAATATATGAAAAAATTACGGTAGTTCATTTAAAATACTCTTCCTTTCAACTAAGTTGTTCAAGAGAATGGAAAAATACTTTGCAATTTCTAGAAATCAAGATTACTGTTGAGTACAGAGTTGATCACTATACTGTGAAAGGATAATAATGGTAATGGCATTACCATTACATGGGATGGTAATCGCCTTCCAAAAACAAGGGTGCTTTGTTTTGCAATGGATTTCCATTTTATGGCTACTTTCTACAAATGCTAAAACATATCAACTGGGATTGTTTTCTTTCTTTGAACCATAACCTGTCAAATAGGAGTTAAATAGTTAGTCCAGGCAAGGAGCATCTGAGTGAAATCTACAGAACATGAAGACAGTTGTTATATGCAGATGATTGAAGCGAGTTACATAGTAGAATCCTATGAGACTTTTTAAAATTTTTATTAAACAAATTACAAAAGCCGTGTGTGCTTACGACAAACAATTTCAACAACATTGGAGAATATAAAGTGAAAAGTAAAGTACCTATCATTCCACCCCACAAATAGCCATCATCGATAATTCATTATATCTTTCCATAAATTGTCTGTGCATGTGTAAGCACAGAAGATCTTCAAACAACCCAATTAGATTCATACTATATACAGAATCCTACAACTTTCACAGTTTAAAAACATATGTTGAACATATATTATTATGAACAGATTTCCATCTTTCTCCATAGAATTCCCTCACACGGATAGACACTGACCTATTTAACCAGTTCCTTTCTTTTTTGAGTAGTAACTGACAGCATTATATTAGTTTGAGGTGTAGAATATAGTGATTTAATATCTGCATATATTAGAAAATGATTATCCCAATAGGTAACCGTTTCTCTCCCAATGACCATCTCCTTCTCAGAAACAAGTCAGTCTCTGCAATAAGACTAGCACGTAGAGATGCTTCACTTCTCTTAGCATCAACAATTCCAGAATCTTCTACTGGAGACTGCTTTACCAAAGGAACTCGTAAGTAGTGTCTCCCAAGAGAAGATGATGAGTAATGTTAGATATGAAGGTTAGCTTTATGTCACAAGAACATAGATTTATCATTTCTGTATTGAACACTCAAGACAATGAAAATCCCAGTAAAGATCACAACATCGTAGACTAAGAGGGAACCAGTTTTCAATCAGACGCATTTTGACTTTAAAACTTCTGTGTGTGTTTCAAGCCACCAGTTTAGCTGAACAAAATGCATAACTGATTTTCTCACATGGGTCTCAGTGCTATTTATGAAGATAATTGACAAAGATGTATGTTTCCAATGCATGATTCAGTTAGTACACCTAGATTAGTGAAAAAGAGACCAGAAGAAATTCATGGTAATGAATGTCAGTTAAATTCCTGTTTTCTATATTTCATATTGTCAGACTAATCCTTCAACCACGATTCATAGGTTAGATAATGCAGTCAGGAGAAGGGCTGGATCAAGACTAGTCAAACAGCCCTTGAATTTAGTTCATTTAGGGTTTTGGGGAGGGTGGACAAAACATAGGGTCCTGAAATATTTAAGAGAATATGAAGTTATGCTTTACATTCCTTTTAGGATAGGTCTGTGGTCATTCAACCACATCACTTCGCATATACTGAGAAAATGAAGCGGGCATCTTTATTGATAGGGTATCTTTATTTGTATGAGAGATGTGAGTGGGAGCTAACTGTGACGTCTTTCCCTGTCCGGACTCCCAGCACTCAGTCCGTGGAGCTGCTGGTGGGTGCGTGGATGGACAAGTGACCCGGTGGGAAACAATCATGCTTCCTTTACGAGTTTAAAAGTAACTCTACCCTCAGGTGGAGTTTAAAACTGGCTCCCGAGAATGAATCGCAGAGCAAAACTTGGGTCTTTCTGCTCTCCTCTGCAACCCACAGCTCTGAGAAGTCAGGTGCACATCGTCATTCCTGTTTTATGGAAGCGGAAACTGCTCCAAGAGATTAGATGCCTTCTCCACAGCCATACTGCCCGTGAAGGAAAGCAGTGAACTTCAGACCTAGAAATCCTTTCTGAGGGTTCACTGTTCTCCTCTATACTGCTTCTTAACCCTGGCTGCCTTTTTGCCGCCTGCAGCAACCTTTGGAAAATTTACTGGTATTCAGGATCCAGCCCCAGAATTCTTTTTTTTAAAAAAAGATTTATTTTATTTCTTTTTGAGGTGGGGAGGGGCAGAGGGAAAGGGAGAGAGAGAGAATCTCAGGCAGACTCCCAGCTGAGTGTGGAACCTGACGTGGGGCTTGATCCCAGGACACCGAGATCATGACCTGAGCCAAAATCAAGAGTTGGATGCTTAACCAACTGAGCTGTCCAGGTGCCCTATCCCCAGAAGTTCTGGTTCGGTTTATCTGGGTAGGGCCTGAATATTGGCATTTTGAAGAAGTTCTCCAGGTAATCTGAAGGCACTCTATCGCAGTGTCATTAAATTGAATGAATGCTATTTTAAATAATAAAATGAGATAATGAAGATTAAACACTGTCACCACCCTCCCATAAGGCACACACATAGCAAAAGAATGGAGGCAGTTTAGTCTGATATTCATTGTGTGTGTGTGTGTGTGTGTGTGTGTGTGTGTGTGTTTCATTGGCAATCTTGAATCTTTTTTTTTTTTAAGATTTTATTTATTTGACACAGAGAAAGAGAGATCACAAGTAGGCAGAGAGGCAGGTAGAGAGAGAGGAGGAAGCAGGCTCCCTGCTGAGCAGAGAGCCCCATGCGGGCCTCGATCCCAGGACCCTGAGACCATGACCTGAGCTGAAGGCAGAGACTTTAACTAACTAGCCACCCAGGCACCCAGGAATCTTGAATCTTATAAGTCATGTTGACCATTTAAGTTAATGTTTAATAACATTTTTTTAAATCCAGAAAAGAGCTATCTATTTAGCATCTTAAAAATAGCACAACTGATAATAATCTACCAATTAGTAAGCACTTACCAGGTGTTGGGAACATGATAAGCATACTCTAAGCCTCATGATATCCTTGTGAGGTAATTACTGTTACTATTTCCAGTCTCCCAACTAGTGCCTGAGAAAGTGACACAAGGTCCCACAGGCAGTAAGTGGCAAAGTTGGAATTCGAACTAAAGATGTTGGAAGGCTTTAATCACACACAAAATCGCAGAAATGAAACATGGCCCTATACACTACCTGTGGAAAGTATGATTCTTAGTATTGTCTCTTGATGAAGGCAGATTTTATGACAAATGTCTTTCATTTCTCCCTTCTCTCCACCGTCTCCCCGCTCTTTCCTTTCTCTCCCCTTTTCTCTGTTTTCTCCTCCCCCTTTACTTCCCCCTGAGAATCCACGACTGACTTGTGTCCTACACATGAATTTTACTGTTGCTGTCATTACCTGTTGTGATCGGGCTTTGCCTGGGCACTGAATGGAAGGACGGAGGAGTACGTTGGTGCTCTCTGGGAGGCTACTAAACGAGGGGTCACCCTGGCCGCCATTTCCTTCATGCTCCGGGAGATGTGCCTTCAGACAAAACAGACCTTAAACAAGTGACCGGTGGGCACGGTTCTGTGTGTATGAGGAACAGAATTCCCATAGTTTCAGGGAGGGCTTGAACTTTCTCAAAATAAATTGATACAATATTATATTATGTCATATATAAATGTTATATATAAATATGTAAAATAGAAAATGAGTTTATATTTTTAATAGTCCTCACTATTTCAGATTAATCATCTGAGAAAGTTTTGTTTTTACCTTTTAGATGATTATCATTCTATCTCTCCATCTATCTATCTGTTTTTTACTTGATTAATATTCTTGCTTACATTTGAAGTCAACGAGTTAAATTGATAAGATGACTTTGCTTTCTCTATGCATTCTTCATAAAAACCCAGCTAAATTCTAGGGATGCTTCGGTGGCTCACTTAAGCATCCAACTCCTGATTTCTTCTCAGGTCATGATCTCAGGGTCCTGACATGTAGCCCCGAGTTGGGCTCCATGCTAAACATGGAGACTGCTTAAGATTCTTCCCATCCCTCTCCTTCTGCCCATCCTCTGCTTGCTCTTTCTTTCACAAAAAAACAAGAACCCAAAACCAAAAACACCCAAAACAAAACAAAAAAAACAAAAAGAAGAAAAACCCAACTCAACTAAATTCTAGCCAAATGTGCATTGACACTTCAAAATTAATTTTTATAAGCTGTAATTATATTATATTATATTGCTGTAATTGAGATTATGGTGGTGGAAAATCAGTGATTCTCCCAAGGAGATGTTTCTTAACTCAAATTTTGGAAAATTTTAATAATATTTGTGGCATTTCTTCTGTATCAATTCCATTTTTTTAAAATTCAGGTAAATAAAGGGTATCTTCTATCCTGCTTAACTGTTTTCAATGCGAAGCTGCATTTTCAACATTTGTCTCCCTGGAGGCCATTGTGGGGCTGGAAAGTGGAAATCTTCTCTACCCAGTAAAACATTGATTTTGTTTGCATTTGTGTTATGGATGTAGGACCAAGTAGAGTTTACCTTTAAGTATCTCTTTGACCTTTATGCATAATGCCGTTAGATTAGAACCCATGGATATATGGTTAGTAGACAACGGGATGTTTGGTGAAATGGACCCCCATCATCTTCAACAAAGCGCTCACTGCTCTGGAACTCCAGAAGTGAACGGAACACTTGGTAAAGACAGTGGTTCTGCCTGGAGCTTGTGATCGCTGTGGTATAACCCATCTTCTACCTGGGCCCCCCGCCTATCCCAGACCTATGCCTGCTCTCCATGAGCACACTGCATCAGAACCTCCTGCAGGGGCCCAGCTTGTGGGGACGAGACAAAGGGAGGTGTATAACCAAGGTGTTCTTGGCTCACGTTTCACTCAAGCTTCACTTCAGTGAAACATAGAGGGGAGTGTGTAGGCTTAAAAACTCCACTTCCTTGTCCATTTCTTGCACTGTAGACCACCCTTGGCTGTTATTTAGAATCAGGGACTTCTAGTGCTGTCTGAGAAACAGCAACAGGAAGATTGTCCCGGGGGCAGGGGGTGTGTCCTCTTCTCCTGTGCCAGTCAGAATGCATCAGCCTGCAGGATGGCTAGTTGCCACGACTTCGGTGACAAATGAACTTTCTCACATACCTCGATTAGGCCAACAGGATCTATCAGAACTCTGGACACCAGGAGTGCTGACGCTGCCGGGACATTTCCCTTCTCTGCACAGTGTCGGACAGAAGCCCTACTACTGACTTATTTCTCTTTACTTTGACCCATGAGTGCTGCTTCTCTTTGGCTCTCTCACTTTCTCTCCTATTCTTATCTCAGTGGACCTAGTACAGGATAAACCCACGAATCCTGATAGTTGCACATTCGTCCGGCAGTAGGTAGGACAGTGGTCATGATCACAAACAAATACGAGGTAGGTCAAATCTGACAAGGGGGTCCTCACAGAAAAGTGAGGTATGTGCTGGAATTCAAGAAGGTGGACGAGGATTCGAGCTCAAGGGCTTGGAAGGTTTCTCACCTGTTCACACCTCTTATCCTTCAATGTCTCTTGAAAGTTTTTTTTTTTTTCTCTTTTCAGTTGGAGCAAATTTTTATTAGAAGGTTCTAAAGGAAACATCAAAGGTGAGGGACCATACTACCTCATGATTGTTTGGTTAAAATCAGCCAGAAAAGTTGATACCACATCACAGACCAGGGGTTCAGTTTATGTTTCTGAGCAAATGAACTGTATTCCTGACCCGCTAGCCATTATTTAAGGTTGGGAAAAATTGATTATATATTAATACAAAATAAATAGATGCCTCATCTGCTCATTTCTGTTATTGAGGTTTTAATGGACAGTAAATAAGATCCTGTCTTTAATTCTCAAGTTTATTTCCCCTTTATTACTTACTGGGCTCATTGAAAAATGTGACTTTATGTCTGCAGCCAGATGGGCCCCCTAATTGCTTATGACCCTATATTTTGTTCTTGGGACAGCCCATCAAAGGAGAGTTTGGGTCTGACGGAGAGACCCATTCATGCAGGATGTCTGCCTCTTAGGAGGAGTGGGGTCAAGAGGGAAACAAACTCTTTACAGATGTGGAGGACCACGAGTATCACTCTTATCAGACACCATCATGATACAGAATTTCTCCTCTGTGGGGGTGAGAGGTCCATTCCCATGGGAACATGAGACCAAGAGATCAGCATTCCCTCACCACACCCTTTTCCTGGGAAATTCTAAGTGGCCTATTTTTGCAAGAAATGGCTGATACTGGTATCTCCTTGGAGTCCTTGTCCGACTGAGAATCCGAACCAAGGCTTTGGATAAAATAAGGTCCTGGGATTTCTGCATTTCCTCTTCCTCGGCTGCCTCTCCAGCCCTACTGCTTTCTTTCCGCTCTCCATCACTTCCTCCCTTGTCCTTTCTTCCCTTCGTTTCTGCCTTCCATCTTTCTTTCTGTGAAATCGGTCCACAGTCACGCTAGATAAATTGAAGGAGTTGCTAGAGACGCTATAGGTTCATCCTCTTTATCCTCACCATCTTGCTGTCCCCTGCCCTCCACTTTGCACAACTCTAGTCTTTCTAGAGGTACCTGCTGCGGATTCTTCCTCCGCCACTGCTGTCTCTATTCTTTCTAGAAGTAGAATGTGCTCCTCAAGAGGCTTTGAAGTCTTGAGCTGCCTTTGCTCCATTAATCCCCTCTCAAAGTTCCTTGTCTGAGAATTTTTGTGTGTGTGTGGTGCTTCTAATTTCATTTTAGAATACAGAAAAGGGACCTGAAAATTATTATTTTCCATTTGCATACTGCTGTCTAAAAGGAAGGCGTCTTCCTCACCCATGATTTGTTGTTTGTATCTCACATTGTATTTAAGCAACCATCCCTTAATATTGATTTAATATTGAATCTTAAAAACTGAAAGCGGGATACAAGGTCTTATTTAGAAGACTACAAAGACAAAGAGAGGGAGACAAACCGTAAGAGACTCTTGACTACAGGAAATAAACTGAGGGCTTCTGGAGGGAAGAGGGGTGGGGGATGGGGTAACTGGGTGACGGGCATTAAGAAGTGCACCTGCGGTGATGAGCACTGGGCGTTGTATTAACTGATGAGTCACTGAGCTCTGCCTCTGAAACTGATAATATACTCTACATTAATTAAAACACAGAGAGAGGAGTGAGGAAATGAGGGCACAGAATTTGTGTCTCAGAATTTTATGTTGACTGGCTGTTAAGTTGTATGTGGAGCGAATAAATAAGACATGACCAGAACAACACAACTCAGGGGCATCTCGGAAAACGATATCAGCATCTGCAGAAGCTTCGTGAAAATATCTTGTATTTGTTTAGTGGTAAAAGCAAATCTGTTCTAACACGCTGCCGCCTCTAAACATGTTCCTTAAACTGTTACTCCGGGTGGGAAGCCTGCATTACTCCTCACTTTAGCAGTGTTTTGTGCAACACAGATCAGTTGGCTCTTTCCAGTCCAGGATATGGTTTATTCAAATAATGTTTTGAGACTTTTAATATAAGAGGCCACGGAAGATTCTGTTAAGTTGACAGCTACGTGTGTGCTTACAAATAGAAAAAGTTAACGAATGAGGAATATAATGAATCAAGAGATTATATTGGTACTTACAAAACAAAGGCATGAATTTAGAGCACTTTAGTTGATTCTTGAATAAAATTTTTTCAAAATAATACACAAGTCCAGTTATATTAATGAATCGTTCCATAGTTTGTATTTCTGTGGGATAAGCAAATAGCAGTATCTGAATATTTGACATTTATTTTTTTCTTGGTTTTCCTGCTGAATTTTAAACATAATAACGAAGAGAAGATATAAATGTATATACATTCCTTTTTTAGTGAAAAAATAAGTATTGATATTCGCATATAAATTGAGGGAAAAGAGATATAGGCCTACTTACGGAGAGAAAAGAGTTTTACCAGATCGGTAAAAAAAAAATGTTTGTTTGGATGAGTACGGTGTAGAAACAGTCACAAGCTTCGAGTCTCAAATTAGAATTCTGTAATGTTATCAAATATGGATGGTATCTAAAAAGAAAAAACCATGGAAATGTTCAACATAATGTCTAAGGGCAAAGATTTTTCAAGGGTTTCAGGTTAGGCTTATAGTTCCAAAAACAAGAAAAAGAAAGTCCGTCTAGCATGTCAAATGAGATTGAACAATAACATATCTGAGTTTCAGGATTTTACACACACGTGTGCACACACGTATGAATTGATGGTCTTTCCATATAGGAAACCTTTCCTCTGTTTTCCTCACAGAGGTCAGAGCTTCTGAAACCCTCATGTCTGATCTGTCACCGTGGAATTCCATGGCACAGGATGAGTCAGGTGCTGGAGTTCATGTTTCAGAACATCTGGGCTCTTAATACCCAAGAGGGGCAACACACTGTGTGGGGAGGGGCTGCAAGACTTAACTCCATTCCTCCCTCGGTACAGTTCACTGCCTCTGTAATATGCATCTTTTCTGTCTCTCCTAAAATAACGCGTCTCCTTTGCTGAACAAACGTTTTGTTCACCTGTAATTCAAAGTATTTATCTGAGGCTAATAAAAGGGCAGACCCACCGATTATGTTAGTGCCATGTCTTCCTCGTTAGTCTCAGTTTTCCTTGATTGTGGACACTTGGATAGATAGCATGCCATCCTTTCGGAAAAGAAGGGGAGCCCCGAGTTGCAGAAGCACCCCTGGAGAAGGGCTGGGAAGCAAGAGCCTGGAAATGGGAAGTAGGAGAGGCGGGGGGAGGCTGTGTGTGTTGTGGTGGGCCCTGCAGTGACTGGCTGCGGGCAGGGGCCGTGGGGAGAAGAGTGAATTCTACAGGACCGAGAGGAGAAAGGGAAGGGAACTTAAGCCCCGAGATGCAGTCCCCAGGACCAGGGTGCCTCTGCACAGGGACAAGGAGCACTTGGGCACAGGGACAAGGTGGCGGTCTGATGATGACTGTCAGGGCCCGAGCAGGACCAGAAGGCTGGAGTGCCCATCACAGAGGTGGCTGGACGCCCGGGGCGGGCCTGAGCGTGAGGCGCTGGTTAGTGGCTCTCTGGATGAAGAGTGGTGAGGCCGAGGAGCGGCTTCCTGTTTTCCCCTTTGCCCAGTTTCCTCCCTGTTTCCCTATCACACCCAGGCTCAGCCCCTCCAGCTCAGGTCTCCCCTCTGCTCCCCGGTCAACTCCTGGTCTGGTTCAACCCCCAGACAAGTGCTCACAACGTGCTGTTTTGATCTCATCACTCCTCTGCTCAGGCTCCCCTCCGTGCCACAGCCTCTGGCTACTGTGGCCAGATTTATACTGTCCTCCTCTGCTAGAGGCCAGTCTCCTCAGATTTCCTTATGGAGTCTCTCAAAGGGATTCCCCGGGGGAAATCCTCAGAAAGCAAACCAGCACATATGTTAGTCACAGAATCTGAAGCCTAATTCTTGAGATCCTTTTCCTGTCTCATTGGGTAGCATCTTGATACCTTTGTGCCTCAATTATTTCTATTTAAAAAGGCATGGGAGCTATGGAGTTGCTTCCCAGAGATTCCTTGAGATTTCATGACTGCATATTTGTTCTATTTGTGTCTTGAGGTGTTACTAGAACTATACAAACCACGGCAATTTCATTAGAAAATTGACACATGAGTCCCATCATTTTCTTTCATACTCAAAAATACTAAAATATTATTAAAGGAGTTGACTCCCAAGAATTTCACCTCTGGAACTTGTCTCAAGGGGCTACCTGCATAACATTTCTCCTCCCTCATCCTCAAGGCAGTATTGCCCAGTGGTTAGGAGAGAGGGCGGGGATATGGGAATGCAAGCCTTTGGATAGCAGGCCCATCACCCTTCACACCTTGGACGACTTACCTGGCCTCTGTGGGCTTCGATTTCTCCAAGGGTAGGGGGGGCGATGAAAAGCTCCTCCCGACCCCTGGAGAGTCACTTGGAAGGTTTAACACCATCATTCATATGAAGGAAGCACAGTGCTAGGTGCACAGAGAACACTACTGTGCCTTCAAGGTTCGAGCAGTTGTCACCCAAGGACTTCTTGTCCGTTTCCTCTCGACCGAACTTTCCTTGTCGGAGAAATGGAAGTGGCCGTCCACCTTTGCCTTCCGTGTGTGATACCACTGACCACACTTCTTGGAGCTCCTTCACGACTTGGCTTCCTCCTAGCGTTCTTACCTTTCTTTTATTTGACTTGTTACTTTGTCTTGTCTCCAGAAACAGGCATCCACCAAGATTCAGTCCTGGGTTCCCTTCTGTTTTCTTCTATATTCCCATCACCTCCAGTAACTCTCACTAGCATTTCTCTGCATATCTGTTCTTAAATCTGCTTTCAGCCCTGACCACCTGTTTGACCTTATCGACCTGGATGCTTCCCCCTTACCAGCATCATGCTGGAACCTGAACACATCTTTCCGACAAACCCATTCCACCTGCAAGAATAACAATGAGCACTTATTAAACTCCTACTGTGTGCAAGACAGTGTTCATAACTTTAACTGTGTATCTAGCTCAGCAGAAGCAATCAGCAGAGCTGGGATTCAAACTCCGGGGGCCTGACTATGTTGGTACCTCTTGACCTGCTCCTTTCTGCAGAGCATATCACAGTCTTCTCTTCACCTCGGCTCCTCCCTCTCCCTCACCTCCCACATTTAATGAATGGACCGAGCTCTAGGGAGCTACCCTGGTTGGAAATCTCTTTGTCTATCCTTGCTCCCACCCTCTCTTTCAGACTTTTATTCCTCTCGCCTGGACTACTGAACTAACAGATGCCCTCCAGTCTCTCTGTTCCACATCAGTGGCCTTCAAACATTTCTAGTTTCAGATATTTGACACAAAAGCCCTCAAGGTAGTGGAGCTGTAGTGAAAGTTGGGGGAGGAACCCCGATTCCTGCCCGCTCTGTGTTGACTTTGCTCCCACAGTGGCTCCTGGTGCCTCGGTGGAAACTTTGGGGTGTAAACCCACTACTGAGCCAGCTATTGGATCATTTTTTGCTGACACAGCTCTGAGTATACCGTTCCCCATCTGGAAGTCGATGATTCAGACTCGGTGATGTCCTACCATGTTCTCCAGGGGTTTGTATCCCTTCGCTGCTCCCACTTGGGCTCTAAACTCCAGTCTAGAGGAACTAGACTGTTCTCTTTCCTCACACACCTTTCTTTCATGTCTGTCACTTTCCAACACAATTTCTGTTTATTGAAATGTCCACTTTTCTGAAATGACATCTCCTCTAGGAAGCCTTAACTCATTGGCCTGAGCGTCTGAAACCCGAGAGCCTGCTTGGCCTCCTGTTCTGTTTCCTCTTTGATCGGGAAGCCCTCACAGGGCTTGTCCTCTCTGTATCCCTTTGGCACCAGCACTAAACATAACAGCCTTAAGCCCAGACCCACCGAACCCCAACCTATTGCATATGGCGAAAACAGTTTAGCCACTCAGTAAGGATTTCGGGGTATTTGTTAGACGAGTTTTTAGGCCCTGGGGATACAGGGTTCCAGCTCTTACTGACAGCAGGTTGGATACATGTGGTCAGAAAAGATAAGGTGTTTCTCTGCAGAAGCACACATTTCACACGATCATAGAAGTTGTAGATGAAGAGGAGGTCATCGAGCCCAACTGACTCAAACCCCTTGTTTTGCTTAAAGACATGAAATGATTGGACCCAAGACCAGTGGCCTGACCTGGGTGGGAAAACCCAGGCATCAGGTGACAACTTTTAGGCCATCTCTGATGTGTCCCTAAGAGTGATATTTTATTGATTTAGAAAAATGTGCAAAACAAAGATTGTTCTTTGTAGAATTTCCTTTATATCCTATTTTCTCTGTCCTTTCTTGCCTCCCTCTCCCTCTCCACCCCTGCCAGCTCCCCACTCCCAAACAATCATGTGGAGAATGTATGTAGTTATGTATTGCTATACTCATCTTCCCAGTTAATAAATTACCTGTGACATTGTCTAGACCCTGAAACTTCCTGAGGTTAGGAGTCAGGGAAGGAATCTTCTCCCATATTCTACATCAGGTACATTCTAGCTTGAGCTGTCTTAAGTGATTAAGGTGTGCTAGAGTGAATTTTAACCACTCAGGAAGATGGGGTTGCAGCTAACTCCCAAAGAGAGAGGGAGCTTACGTGATATAAAATATGTCTCATGTTTAAAAAGCATACCTGTATCTAGACATAGGGACATTTTGGTATTTATTGAGATTTCCTGGGATACATAGATGTACATTAGAAGATCTGAACATGTATAGTTAACTTTGACATGCTCTGTAAAGTAGTTTTAATGCAAGGGGGATGACAGAAAAATTTAAGCAGCAAACACGTTTTAATGTTAATTGTGTTAGTTGTTTAAGGGTGTGTTGGAAGGGAGCGAGGGAAGGCAGGTAGACCATTAAGCTTAAATACCCAACAATGGAAAGCCCAGTAATGGGCATTAGAGGGTTAGCTATAGGAGACTTAGCTAGCGTTGAAGTAGTGGGCATTTGGGGGTCGATTCTAATAATGTTTCCACTTTACAGACTTCTCCACATGACATTTGAAGAATATTGTGGCAAGTTTCTGCTGTCTAGCCAGAGGAAGGAATTCCCCATTTTTTGTAGAACTGTATGATCCCAGGGGATATATTTTCTTATAAGCTATTTGAGGCAGGGGCCGTATTTTCCCACAGCCTCTAACACAATGCTTTACACATAGTAGACACTCAATAAAGATGTGTCAAGGGTATGAATGCACAGGGTTTCCATAAAGGCACAACCCAAAGCTGCTCAGGTGGTTCTTACTCCATTTTTATTGCCATTCTGAACTCACAGCTCCCCTGACAACTGTAACTTGTACCCCTGGAGCATATGCAGTATTTAGTACTACTGTATGTGGTGTCGATTTTCATGTCATAATATACTATATAGGTAACTGTTTAAGTTACAGTTGTTTTGGGAACCACGGGCTTTTTCCCATCGAAAATAAGCCCTTGCTAGCCATCCTGATCTACGAAGAGGTAATATTCACTGAGCGACCTTTCCATGCCTACCTCCCTCCCCCCCGATCTTGGACCCCTCATCTGGTAGACACCCAGTTACAAGTGTAGGTACTGAGTATAATGATAATTCGGTGCTGGTGACACTATGCTATTAAGATTTCTCATGGCTACACTTACTATTGTTTTATCAGGGCGTGCTCTTATAGTATTACCTACCTTTTGAAAAGAGGGATCGACTCAAGAGTTGGTCTGGTTAGGTGAGATGCTCTTAGGGATGAGGACACAGCCCGTACATGTTTCCTTCTCCTGCCTTGTGCAACCAGAACTGGAAAGCAATGGCTGTTTTCCTGAAGTACATACTCTTTAACTTTTCCTTTTCTGTTCGTCATCACTAAGTTTTAAAAGGGAGTTTTTGAAGCCTAGAGAAATAACTACTCAGGAAGATGGGGTTGCAGCTAACTCCCAAAGAGTCCACTGGTGACCCTGTCTTCATCGCCCCACCCTGCACAGGGTCTGGTGCACGGTCTGTCCATCCATCTCAACAACATGACCTTCATTTTCCTTCTATCTTCTGATACCTCACCTCCTGCAACTCCGAAATTACCTGTTCCGTGTTCTTTGTTTAGATAACTAAATCTCATCTTAGTTCTTCTTGTAATTCAGCTTTGTGGACAGAAAGCCGAGGAAAGGGGGCAGCGTGCTGGTGAGGGGGCAGTTAGGGGAAGTCTAGTGGGATCAAACGCTCTCCCCCCCAGGCACCCAGAGCACATGCTGGTGGCCCTGAGCCAGCAGGTGTATCTGCCCAGTGAGCTGTGTTGTACTCTCCAGCGAAAACCTCGCTGTACCCATGTCTTCCTAAATTGAGAGAACCTTCTTGTTTAAGACTGGTTTACTTAGAAGGCTTTTACCCTTCTGGTGATGACTTCAACAGTCAGTAAAACCAGTATGACTCTTTACCAGTGCTTCCTACACATCAGCAACTAAAACCAGACTCCACTGTTCTGCGAGATGTTCTCTTGGTCACTTCCACACCTCCCGCCCTCTCTGTTCTCTCAACACGCACGCACACATGCACAGGCGCACCTCCCTCCCCACATGACAGCTAGACATCAATCTCGCCCTTTTACATTTCAGCCCTGGTCTCAAGACTGAATGCTTATAATCTTTGTTTCCTCCTTATAGACATAAATGGGTACACTCAAACATATTTGTCAAAATGGAACAAAAAATGCACTGAAAGTTTACTTATAGAATATCTAGGAAAGGCTGGGCTTAAAGGAAACCTTTGTTCTCCCTGCTGTCCACTGGTGACCCTGTCTTCATCGCCCCACCCTGCACAGGGTCTGGTGCACGGTCTGTCCATCCATCTCAACAACATGACCTTCATTTTCCTTCTATCTTCTGATACCTCACCTCCTGCAACTCCGAAATTACCTGTTCCGTGTTCTTTGTTCAAACAGAATGATAAATGAATGTATCCCTAAGTGTTAATATGTGAACTACCACCCAGTATTTATAGTTTAAGAGGAGTTTCATGGCATTCCAGTATATTAACCTTCAATATTAGTGTAATGACGGGCATTTCACATCGGGCAGGTGAGACATGTTTCTGGGTGAATAGTTCACTCAACCTCTCAACCCATATCACGTACGAGGCCACTTTCTCTGCCCTTAGGCAATGCTCATACTTGATAGAGTTTGTATGGTTTGCAAACAGTTTAAAAATGACCGCTTATCGGGGCGCCTGGGGGGCTCAGTCATTAAGCGACTGCCTTCAGCTCAGGTCATGATCCCGGAGACCTGGGATCGAGTCCCACATTGGGCTCCCTGCTCAGCGGGAAGCCAGCTTCTCCCTCTCTCACTCCCCCTGCTTGTGTTCCCTCTCTGCATGTGTTTCTCTCTGTCAAATAAATAAATATTAAAATAAAAAATGGGGCACCTGGGTGGCTCAGTGGGTTAAAGCCTCTGCCTTTGGCTCAGGTCATGATCTCAGGGTCCTGGGATCGAGTCCCGCATCAGGCTCTCTGCTCAGCAGGGACCCTGCTTCCTCCCTTCTCTCTGCCTGCCTGTCTGCCTATGTGTGATTTCTCTCTGTAAAATAAATAAATAAAAATCTTTTAAAAAATGACTGCTTATGGGTCTGGTATCACCTAATTACCATGCTGAGACAGAACATGCTGGATAGATCATTTGGTATCACTGCCAATTTTGATTTTTTTCTTTTTCTTTTTCTTGTGTCTTTTTTTTTTGTATTAGGTTAAAGTTCACAATCAGAGTTAATGACAGGTCAATGACGATTGATTAATTAATTCATGTGATTTTTATTGAGTACTGGCTATGGGCCAGGTACTACAGAATGCATGGGGGATGGAGTGGTGACCAGGATGACTGTGGTCATTGTCCTTACCTAGATTGCAGTGTAGATAACGAAAGGATTGAAAAACCAGTGAATATATATCTATATATATTTTTTAAAGGTATGGTAAGTACCAGGAAGGAGATAAAAATTTTGTTAAGATGCTGAATTATGATTGAAGGTGTAAAACCTACTGTAGATGGAGATATAGAGGAAGGTCATGTTTAAACTAAATCCAAAATGTTGAATGGTCACCTGTGGAGACTGGGGCTGGTGATGGGGTGGGAGAGATGGGGTGATGATGATGGCAGAAATGCTGATGGAGGGGTGGTTGGTGGTGGTGATGGTGATTATGAGCGAGAATGAGGATTCAAGCTACTCTATGGTAAAAGGAAAAAAAGCAGAGCTGCATCAAATGTTACTCTTTGACATTTTATCCAAGAAGACCTAGAAATAATAACAGAACGATACTAAATAACTTATTTAATCTTACCTTTGCCTGGGAACAATCTACCCTTGAAACAATTCTTAGGAGCCAAAGAGCAAGAAATACTTCCATAACTTTTGTATTTTCTTTTGTCGATAATGAATCCTAGAAAAATACAAGGTGGCTGCTGTGTTTCTGTTCTTCTTTAGGCAAAATCCAGGAGTTTTGAAAGCGGTTTCTTAATATAGTACTAGTTTTGCCTGAAGGTCAACGATTTACAAGTATCAGTGAGAAAAATAACATTTTGGGGCAGGGAACTGATTACTCAGGTGCTGTTTTGGTAATTTATTGATTTGATCAATTTCTTCAAAGCACTAAGCTTATTTTTCTCTTCAGGGTGAATTTCTGAATACCTCCTGATGGTTAGCTCCTCCTTTCTTGCCATGTTCTTCCCTCTTTTCCTTCCCCTCCTGCTCCTGCTGAAGCATCTTTAGCATAGAAATGTGAGGGTTTCATTACGGACCAGGTATTAATGTTAAGTGACAATACAGAGATAATGTCTTAAAATTTGCTGAGTTGCTATTAATTATATTCAGTCTTTCCCATTATCTATGGCAGAGCACTGGTAGAAAACCTACACATTTTGTTTATCTTTTGTTTTTGAATTTGAGATTTAAGGACATGGAAAGAATCTCAGTTACTTTGCTAATTGAAAAAAATAAGTCATAAAACGTTATGTACTAAATGCTTCAATTTTATAAATAATATGAAAACATAAAACATCAAGATTATGATGAGATGTTAATCTTTTACTAGTGGGATACTTTGAAAAACATTTCTGTTTTTTCTTTTTCTAAATTCTAAAATTTCAGCGATAAAAGGGATACTTTCAATATAAACTACAAACAAAACATTGGCTTGTTTGGGCCTTTGGCCTGGTTATTCTGGTCACTTAGAAAATAATCAGAGATTTGGGTGAACAAAGTGTGTCCCTCTTGTCACTTAAATTAGTACTCGCACACAAAAAGGAACGATCTGGTGTCTTAAAGGAGGGGAGTAGTTAAATATATGAAGGTAAGTCCATAGATCACATGACATTAAAATTATGGTTTCAAAGGAGTTGAATGACCATTATAATGTGTAATGTTAAGTGAAAAAAGTTAGTATATATATAAGATATTAATTACTTAAAAATGAAAATATATGGATGTAGGAGGAAAGACCATAAATAAACAAGCACACTTTTGGCTATGGTAATTTCTAGGTGTGGGGAATCATGTTTTTTTATTTTTAAATGAAGAAACATCCCCTTTAACATGATATACACACATATATGTGTATATGTATATACATATATATCAATGTCTTTTTTTTATTTTTTATTTTTTAAGAGATTTTATTTATTTATTTGTCAGAGAGAAACACAGCTAGAGAGGGAGCAGAAGCAGGGGGAGGGAGAGAGGGAGAAGCAGGCTTCCCACCAACCAGAAAGCCCGGTGCAGGGCTCTAGCCCGGGACTCCCAAGATCATGACCTGAGCTGAGGGCAGACGCTTAATGACTGAGCCCCCAGGTGCCCCTAAATGTCTTTTTTAAAGAGTCAGAACAAGATGACTCAGACAGGAATCATTCAGATGTTTTAGTGAAAATAATTTACCCTGGATTTCTTACTTTTCTCTGTGTTCATCCAGTGGCTCAAGTAAACAATGGCAAATAATAGCTTTGAATTTCTCGGATGCTGTCAAAACTCTAGAGAAATTCAAAGAAATCCCAAGCTTCAGGGCTGGGCCACTGTATTATCTAACCGGTTACAGCTCAGACATCTTGTGGTTCATATGATTATTAGACACGTTACCAACTCTGTGTAATTTATCAGGAGGGTCTCAGCCCATCAGGAAGCCACAGGAGAGTTTCCCGAAGGCTGGTTTGCATCCTGGACGTATGAATTAAGATCTGGCTGTATTAACCTCACTGCCCTGTTAGCGACAGGACAAACCCATTGTATGAATGACCAATCGCCCAGGCATCCTTGGACCTTTGGCTTGAGGGATGAAGGCTCTGGACTAGCAGGGCCTGTACAGAGGAGGTCCTCGATAAAGAGATGACTGGCTGGGGCACCTAACGCATATTCGATCCTCTCTCCCATCCCAGGGTTTTGACTGCAAAGTAGGCACTTTATGTATGCTATTTACATGAATGGCCCCTGTCTGGGGGTAAAACAGTGAAAGCAGTAGGAGTAATTGTAGTAACAGTAATAAAAAGATCCTGAAAATCCCGGCTGCCAATTTCTGCGCCCCTGCATCGTGCCGGGCCCTGCGGGAGAGGTCGGGCATTCGTCGTCCTGTCTGCTGGGCGCCCGCCCAGAGCTGCTTCGGGACTCGCCTTTCCCTGATGCTTACAGCACGTAAGGAAACACAATGGCCAGGCTCTCGGCATCCATGATGTCTAATGCCCTTCACCCCCCTGCCCACTGTTCCTTTTGCTCTGCACCCTGATGGTGTTCCATCTCTGTCCGAGGCAGATGAGACTCAAGGTGAGAGAAAGAACAAATCCTGTAAGGTAATTCTGTCACTCACCTCATCTTCATAATCTTCCCCGAGCTTCCTCTGCGGCTCAGCCTGGTATTGATCGAGTCCCAGGCTGGAGCCGACCGAGGCAGGGGGCTGAAAACCTTTCCGCGCCCCCCGCGCCTCTGTGCCTGTTTCAGCTCCAAGAAGAAAAGCCTGCTGTGAAAACAATCAGTGCATTTGCTTTAGATCTAAGTGATTCCAACTAGGTCGATGCTTCATGCTGATGTGTTGAAAACATTTAAAAAATTTCCCAGAGTTTGATTTCCACTGGAACACTGTGGCAAGTGTCTGAGGGTCTGCGGTGCTGGTTTTTCCCTTCCCAGTAACACCGCTGACAACTGCTTCCTGCCACAGCCCACAGAAGCGGCCGGCGAGCGGGCCTTTTGTCTGCGTGGACATTTCCTGCGAAGGCTTTTTGGGGAAAGGGAGGAACGTGTGCCCAGGTCTGATTGACAGCCGTGTGTGATCTTGACCGACAGTGGTAGGGTTTTGTTTGTTTTTTTGTTTTGCCCCCGAAGTGAGTATGATCCAATGTTGGCTGAGTATAAATGGGAACGAATGAACGACTCTCTGGTTTGGTTTTGAGTTTTGAGATTTTCTAGATTTTGGCACAGTTTTGTAGAAGGCCAGTCATTTATAATAATGCCTTCTCCTCTAAATGGTCCGTGGGATCTCTGCAAGTTTACGTTCATATTCAGAAATAATTGGAGCTCTTCATCATGTTTTGGCATCGAGTGGTAAAGGAGGCATTACAGAAAGGAGCGATCCTCACCCAAATCAATGTTTATTCAGTCTCTGGTGGGAGGGGGTGTGGGCAGGACTCAGGGAAATGTTTAATGATAGAAGCAAATTTTTCACCTGAAAAATGATCTGAAGGGTGGGAGTCCTGCACCAGCATTTCTGTGGTGTTGGGGGACATGATAGGGGCGAGGAGTAAACTTTTAAATGTGGGGGTCGGGGCATCTGTGTCCTGATTAAACCTGGTCACCCTACCATATTCTTCATCCTGTTACTGATAGCAGAGCCCAGATGGCTAAGAGCAAACCCAAACCCAAAACTCATCTACCAGCCACGCTTTCCAAATTACTTTTCCTTCCTCTGGACATGAGGTCAGAGGACTGACATACAGGTTTTGGGTTTTTTTCCCCATAGAGTTCCCTGGGAGATTTGTGGCTGACTCAGAGCTCAGGGGCTCAGGGTTCCATCTGCCAAGTCGTATAAAAACTATGTGTGTTGCTTCAGCTGAGTTTCCTTTGCAATGTCATCATTTAAATCAAATGTTGGGGTTTTCTTCTAGGCGTGAACTCTCTGGGGTTGTGTTACCGTGTTTGCTGTTTATTGGCAAGACGGGGAGAGAATGTTCTTATAATGATCCAAGAGGAAGTGGCGAATGAATGCTCTTCCTTAGGTGTTTTGTTGATTTTCCAGACTACCTACCGATAGGAACATCTCCACAAAGCCATGCCTGTGAGGTCACTGGCTCAGTCTGGAAGAAAGTCATGTTCCCTGTAGTGAGACGAGTGCGATCCCTTTTCTGCTCTAGTTGCTGTTTCTCTCAAAGGTTAGAATTTTATTTTTTTATTTTTTATTTTTTTATTTTTTATTTTTTTATTTTTATTTTCTGCCAGAATGATTCCTTAGTTCATTGCCTGGTCTCGCTCCAGCTTAGTTCTGTATCCACGAGCGCTTCTGCGGAACACCTCCCCTGAGTGTGTGTTGTTTATACACTTGACCATTAGAGCTTAGATTCTGAATACAAACCATGTATAGATGGCCCCCTGTGGCATTTTTATTCGCTATTTTTAGATCTCACTTAAAAGAATAAGGTAAAGGGGGTGTGGCTTTCATGGGGAACCTTGCACTTGTATTTTGTTAGATCTTTCTATCTGGAAAGCCCAAAACACATTTAGTGCATTCTGTCAGTGAAACTCATAGCTTTGTTATGAGGAAGGTGGGACAAAAATTTCAGTTGAATGTACTCTTTGAAGGCATGAAAGACTCGTGTTTAAGGGGGACCTAGGTCAGTGCTTCTGGGTCTGGGAGCAGGGCTTCTCTGCAGCTTTCTGGTTTTCTTCTATTTATATTAGGTGTTTGCATCTCTGAAATGGGACAACTCTTCAGAATGTCTTGATCTATAGAGTTTTAGACCCTGGAGATATGATATAATCAGCAGAGTTTACCGTAATAATGCTATCTCGTGGCAGTTCTTAGCTTGAACAAAGCAGCATTTATGTAAGACTGTGTCCCTGTCTTTCCAATAACAGTGTTTGGCTAAAAACATTAAGAAGGTAGGGCAGCTGCAAGTTCGTGAGTGGGGCAATGACTCTGAAATGTCATGTCTCGGGCACCGTTTCATTCATTCAAAAAACGAACTGCTTGGGTGTGCTGCAGAACTCCTATTTGTACTTCAAATGTACCATCAAGAGCCCTATTTGTAAAGAATTTATGCACTTAATTTATGTACTCTGCTTGCCAAGTTACTTTGTTCTGGATTTTTCCCCCAGAGCAACAGGGAGAGTCCACATTGAGCTGCAAAGAGAGAAACTATAGGCTTATAATAAGCTTATAGTGGCTCATGAGTGAAACCTAGGCTACTATAGATTTTCCAGAAAATCAAATATGGATGTTGCGGAAATATCTTTTCTTGCCAGAGGAAGGGACTCATTAGGGGACCCTTAACTGTGTATCTCTTGGGAGGGTCCTTACGCAGTTATCTAAAAGCTAGTTTTACCAGCAGAACTTTCAGAGAAGCATAACCCGATGCTAGCATTTCAGCAAAGCTGCTTTAAATGAGCCTTTCCCCACCTGAGATGATCTCACACGAGGCTGTGGAATGGCAGGTGCTATGGAGTGACAGCTAACTGGAAAAGCAGGTTTTCAAGACAGTAGACACTTTCCCCATGAAAACGAAGGTGAACATACAGTAAAATAAATGGATAAAATTAATTTCCCAGAAATAGTAAGATTTTACATATTGTCTGGCAACTTTTAATGTTAAAAAAATTTCCTTTTGTGCTTTGGGTAATATGAAGACAACGTTACTGAGTACTTACCTGAGACGTTTATGTGTAGGGTAAGTCTTAGTCCAGCTGAGGAATCCCACTAAAATATTGTGTGTGGAATCTCACAGATTCAAAGGAAGCTGAACTGTAGACTTTTCATACTTGGTCAACTCACTTTTTGTTCTTCTGAAACTCTCTAATTGTCAGTATGGCTCAGTCCTGGAAAGAAAAATGTGGGTTTTTGTTTTTGTGTTTTGTTTGCTGGACTTCCTCTAAACTTGAAGGTCATGTGGAGCACCATCTCACAGGTTGGAGAGCTTTTTCTCACAGAAGGCAATAAAAATATATCCCTGGTTTAATAAATGATGGGTCCTCCCTCATTCTTAGTTTCCTTTTGGCAGAAGCTGAATTTTTTCCATAAAGCTATTGTCTCCTTCTTTCTAGCACTATTGACCCCTTTTTTCTCTATTTCTATTGGGGTTCAAGAACATTTTGGAAGAAGTATGACATATGAAGATAAATTATTGTCTTCCTCCTTGTAGTTCCCATTCAGGTGACCACTGAGAATATTTAGCTTTTATTTTTTTACTTATGGATATTAAAAAAAACTGCATTTAAACAATTATATTGGTAATGTGGTCAGAATGTTGTATTTCATTGACAAGCAGAATTTCAAAAATACTTGGATACCTACTAATTTCTTGTTCTTCAAATCTATTTTCTCCTTCTGCTTAAAAAAAATATTATGAAGACTACTAATCATACATGTGGTTCTAATTGTATCTATATCCATTTTCTCATGACCTAAAGTAGAAGGAGATTTAATTCAGAGGTGGAAGTTGGTTTTAGGAAACAGATTAATTTGCTTAGTCATTTGTTTGCTCATTCATTCATTTGTTTCATTCATTCATTTATTCACTCACCAATTAATCAACGGTTTTTTGTCTAGATCATTCTTGCTTGAGATCTGAGTATTTGTTAGCATGTTCAAAGGAGCATTTTTTTGCTGATCTCTATTGAATCATTTTTTGAAAGTTAACTGAACTTTATTATCTGTATTAGTCATTTCCTTCTACTGTCTTTGAGTTCATTCCATTGTTTTTTCATTTACTGTTGAGAAGAATGTTTCAGTCATTAATTTCCACTCTCTTATTTTCCAACGTATACATTTTAGTCTGTATATTTCTCCAGAAGAACTAATTTCTCTGTATCCAACAAGTTTTATTATATAGCATATTCATCATAATTTAGGTCTAAGTATTTTAAATTTCTGTCATGATTTCTTCTTTGACCCATGAGTTATTTATTAGATTTTCTAAAAATTACCAAATATATGGAGGTTCTGAAAAAATATATTTTGATATTGACTTCTTTTTTAAAATATTTATTTATCTATGAGAGAGAGAGAGAGAGAGAGAGAAAGAGAGAGAGAGAGAACGAGGGGGAAGCAGAATCCCTGCTGAGCAGGGAGTCCGAGCCTTAGGTATGGCTGTTTCCCAGGACCCTGGCATCCTGACCTAAGCTGAAGGCAGACCATTAACTGAGTGAGCCACCCAGGCACCCCCGATATTGACTTCTAAATCATTCATATTTTGGTCAGACAATACAGTATACTTGAAGTTGAATTTTTGAAATTTGAGATCTGCTTTATGACCTGGTTAGTTTACATAACTGTTCCACGTCTTTGAGAATATTAATTTTATTATCACTAGATACAGAATTTTATACAGGTTCAAATTTGTTACTTGTCTTGTTCACATTGTCTGTATTTTATCAATTTTTATATGTTTGTCCTACCAAAAATAGAGATAAATGAAAATCTCCAACTCTGGTGGCAAATTTAAAAAACATCCCTACAGGTCTATTATTTCGTCATATATTTCTAGGCTGTTTTGGATAGATGCATGAAAGTTTACTATTGTTTAGCTTCTAGATGAACAATTATCCCTATCTAGTGATCATCTCTATTTAAAGAAAAGTTTGTCTTAAGGATTATTTGAATTAATATAGTCTGTCTTCAGTTCCTTTGATTAGTATATATTTGGTATATGTTTCTCTAAATTTCAGGTTAACCTTCCCACATTTTGGCGCACCTGGGTGGCTCAGTTGGTTAAGCATCTGCCTTCGGCTCAGGTCATGGTCCCAGAGTCCCGGGATAGAGTCCCACATCGGGCTCCCTGCTCGGCGGGAAGCCTGCTTCTCCCTCTCTCATTCTCCCTGCTGGTGTTCCCTCTGTAGCTATGTTTCTCTGTCGAATAAATAAATAAAATCTTTTTTTTAAAAAAAAGCTTCCCATATTTTATGTTCTTATGCTTTATATGTCTCTCTTAAATAGCATAGAGCTGATTTTAATAATATCTGACAATCTCTTTATAAAATGGTGGTTTAAAACTGTTTACATTTATGAAGTTGTATGTAAAATTAGGATTATCTCTTTCAGCTTCCTTTTTAAAAAAGATTTTATTTTTAAGTAATCTCTATACCCAACATAGGACTCGAACTCACAACCCTGAGATCAAGAGTTGCATGCTCCACTGACTGAGACAGTCAGGTGCCCCTCATTTTCCTTTTTATTTACAATCTACAATTGTTTCTGTGTGTTTCTCTCTTGGGCTTGCTTTTTAAAATTTAATCCTTGTTGAGACAGCTTCTTGTCTCTACTGTTTCCATGCTCTTTTTAATTTATTTGACAGAGAGAGATCACAAGCAGGCAGAGAGGCAGGCAGAGAGAGAGGAGGAAGCAGGCTCCCTGCTGAGCAGAGAGCCCGATGCGGGCCTCGATCCCAGGACCCTGAGATCATGACCTGAGCCGAAGGCAGAGGCTTTAACCCACTGAGCCACCCAGGCAACCCTGTTTCTGTGCTCTTATACTGTTTTGAGTCAGTAAATGGTTACATTTGGTGTTTCTACAGGCATATTTAACTTTTACAAAGGCCTGAAGTTAAATGCTTTTAACTTCCTTTAGAAATAATAAAAGGGATCTTTTTAAAAATCTAATTCCATTTAATTCCTTCCCTAGTTACATGTTACTGGTGTTCATATTTTAGTTCTTTTAAATACTCTACAGGTTAGTCATCATTGTTTTATATAGATGTGTTTGCTTGGATTTATCTACATGTTAGCATTTTTTTTTTTAAAGAGAGGGAGAGAAAGAAAGGAGGGCCAGAGGGGGAAATAAATTGAATCTTAAAACAGGCTCTGTGCCTGACAGGGGCCTCGATCTCACCATGCTGAGATCATGACCTGAGCCGAAATCAAGAATCAGACACTTAACTGACTGAGTCACCCAGGTTCCCTGTGTGTAGCATTTTAAGTGATTGCTATAATATCTTTCATTTCAATTCCTTCTTCTCTCTAAAATACATTTTCTTCCCTCAAAATTCTGATTGTGAACATTTGTTGATTGTGAATTTTCTTTATACTTAACTAAAATATCTCTTTTTCACCCTTGTTCTTAAAAGTAATCTCTGTAGATATATAACCCTGTGTTTGATGTTCTGCATTTCACTAAAATACATCCAGGTTCACACTTCTTTTTATTTAATTGCTTCGGGAGATGTCACATTCCCTAAGTCTGTGAATTTACACTTTCATCATTTCTGGAAATTTTGGATTAATTATCTCTTCAAATATTGCTTTCCCTGAATTCTCTTTATTCTCTCCTTCTGAGAATCAAAGATGTGTTGAATTTTATGGTATCCACTATGTCTTTTTTCTAAAGATTTTATTTATTTATTTGACAGAGAGAGATCACAAGTAGGCAGAGAGGCAGGCAGAGAGAGAGGAGGAAGCAGGCTCCCTGCTGAGCAGAGAGCCTGATGTGGGCCTCGATCCCAGGACCCTGAGATCATGACCTGAGCTGAAGGCAGAGGCTTTAACCCTCTGAGCCACCCAGGCGCCCTCTACTATGTCTTCTAATTTCGCTTTCTTATTTTCCTTCTGCTAGTTTCTCTGTATCATGTCCAAGAACATTTCTTTAGCTATATCTTTCTGTATTTCAATTCTGACTTTGGTTATACCTAATTTGCTTTTAAATTAACCTATCCCACAAAGCGCTATTGAAGCAGAGATACAAAAACAGTTTGGCTCTTTAAAAGAGAAGCATCTAGGCAGGGGGACAGCAGGTGTCTAGACTCTGAGATGAGAGTGTTCGGGGGGGGGGGTGTTAGAGGAACTGCCAACAGAGGGAACAGGTGTG
>PITA01015778.1:8125-48931 GCA_004023965.1 Spilogale gracilis | reverse complement strand
GGCAAACTGGAGGACAGTGGCAGAAGGAAAGCAAATGGGAACTAGGGTAATCTAGGGAGGGAAACGAAACAACAGAGACTTTGAACACAGAAACAAACTGAGGGACTTGGAGGGAGGGGGGTGGAGGGATGGGAGAGCCTGGTGGTGGGTACTGGGGACACCTAAAGCGGGGAGCACTGGGTGTGGGGAATGGGGAATGGATCTTGAAACACTGGAAAAAAAAATTTAGTAACAATAAAAAAAAAAAAAGAACTAGAAAAGAACAAATGAAACCCAAAATTCATAGAAAAAAAGGAATAGTAAAGATCAGAATGGAAACAAATGAGAGACCCCCCCAAAAATCAACCTTTAACCAGACTCAAGAAAAAAAGAGAGCCAAAATAAAATCAGAAATGAAAGAGGAAACTTTACAAACAATACCACAGATATACAAAGGATCAGAAGAGAATACTACAAACACTTCATAATTTATATAGAATGCTATAAACACTAATTTATAAACAAATTAGACAACCTAGAAGAAATGGATATATTCCCAGAAACATACAATCTTTCAAGATTGAATCATGAAGATAGAAAATCTGAATAGACCAATTAGTAATGAAATTGACACTGAATCAGTAATCAGGAAAAAACCCCCACAAAAACTCAAAAGTCCAGATGGTGAAATCTACCAAACAGTTAAAGAAAGTCAGTATGTATCTTCCTCAAATTATTCTAAAAAAAAAAAAAAAAGGCAATAAAGGAACACTCCCAAACTCATTTTATGAGGCCAGCTTTGCCCTGATGCTAAAACCAGATGACACTGGGAAAAAAAAAAAGTGAGAGAGAATCCAATATCCCTGATGAACCTACATGTAAAAATCCTCAAAAAGGGGTGCCTGGGTGGCTCAGTTGGTTAAGCGACTGCCTTCGGCTGGGGTCATGATCCCAGAGACCCAGGATCGAGCCCCACATCGGGCTCCCTGCTCAGCGGGAAGCCTGCTTCTCCCTCTCTCACTCCCCCTGCTTGTGTTCCCTCTCTGGCTGTGTTTCTCTCTGTCAAATAAATAAAATATTTTTAAAAAAATCCTCAAAAAAATATTAGCAGACCAAATTCAACAATAAATCATAAGTATCACACCCAGTGACCAAGTGGGATTTATTTCAGGGATGCAAGGATGTCTTAACATCCACAAATCAATCATCATGCACTATATTAACAAAATAAAAGATAGAAATCATATCTCAACAGATGCAGAAAAAAGTACTTGATAAACTGTAACATTCATTCATGATAAAAGCTTCTAACAAAGTGGGTTTAGAGGGATTATAAAGCCAAGTTTGAAAAGCCCCAGCTAATGTAATACTCAGTTGTACAAAGCTGAAACATTTCCTCAAATAGCAGGTTAGGAGAAAAAATGGCTACTCTCACTTTTATTCAATATAGCATTGGAGGTTCTAGCCACAGCAATTACACAAGACAAAGAAATAAAAAGCATTAAACTTGAAAAGGAAGAAACAAAGCTGTCACTATTTACAGATGATATAATACTATATACAGAAAACCTTAAATACTATACCAAAAACAAAACAGAACTAATCAAATTCAGTAAAGTTACAGAATATAAAATTAATATACAGATATCTGTTTCATTTATATACACTAGTAATTATCAGAACAAAAGCTAAAAAAAAAACCCAAAAAATCCCAGGGTGCCTGGGTGGGTTAGTTGGTTAAGCAACTGCCTTCAGCTCAGGGCATGATTCTAGATATCTGGGATCGAGCTCCACATCAGGCTTGGTAGGAAGCCTGCTTCTCCCTCTCTCACTCCCCCTGCTTGTGTTCCCTCTCTAGCTGTGTTTCTCTCTGTCAAATAAATAAATAAAATCTTAAAAAAAAAAAAGTCCCAGTTACAACTGCATCACAAAAGGTATTTCTTCATCTTCACTCTTAAATATATGCATGCTATATCACTGATCAAAGGTTACCAGTATCTGAAACTTTGACTTATTTGACTTACACTTTCTATGCCTGTTCTCTCTTTCTTTTAGTGTGAAAAATTTTAGTGAGTAGTAATGTGGTCAGTAGAGACTAAGCCAAAAAAAAAAAAAAAAAAGGGAAGAAGAAGAAGGAGGAGGAGGAGGAGGAGAAGGAGAAGGAGAAGAAGAAATAAGATAAGACCAAACACTCTTAATCCTCAGGCAGTATACCTAAACCCAGAACAACAGAGTTAGGTCTGCATGTGGTAGTTCTAGAGGATAATTGAATTGTGACTTATTGCAAAGCATTTTGGAGCTCTGTAGACCTAACTTTAAATCCTAGCTCAGCTATCTAGTAATTATGCAAAATTGGAAAAGTAAATTTTCTCTCTCTGGATCCCAATTTCTTTATCTGAAAATTAAGGTTATAGGAATATTTCTCTGAAAGCTTTATAGGAAAATCTATTTGAGCAAGAGCTAAGAATTTTCACTTTCAGTGTTAACTAATGCACCAACCAAAGCAACACAAATAAGCAGCTCCATTTTCTTTCCCTTATTCTTATTCTGCAAAGTCGTAAAGAAAAGTCATATTGACAGTCTAGTCTCCACATTAGATATACCCAGTGAGGTATAGGTGAAGGCTGGTCTGGAATAGGAGTACAGGTGCTCCGTGTTTTTGAAACAGGTTCTATCTATGAGAAAGAACCTACCTGTGAATTTTCACTCTATAAATTCCAGACTCATTATCCATAATGCTGAACTAAATAGCCTTAACCAGTCAACATTGTCATCTTGGCTTCAGGAGTAGAAGGAGTGCTTTGCTTTCATAGTCTATCCACAGTACACTTGGTCATATGCCAGGTGCTCTTTTTAAAGTTCCCCAAACCCCAATGATCCTGAACATGAATGCATGTATTCAGCTGCCATAATCACTAATGACTAAAGGTAAATAAGAGGAAAATGAGAGCATTAAAGGGACCTGACCCAATTTTGGATCCTGGCCAGATATTCAAAGAGTGCTAACTGCTTTTGACACAGGTCACACCTGCTTAATTAACAGTAATAAGAGCTTTTGGAATATCACAGGGAAATTAGTTACAGATAAATGATCTAGCAATTCTGTCTCAACCAGGAAAGGGATAGGATGCTATTTAATAATAAATGCAAGGTTAATGACCTTGAATTTTATAATTTAATGGGGCACACACAGTACCAGGCTGAAAGTAAATGGATTGTCAAATACAAATGTATACATTGGCATTTTATAAATAAATTATTATAGCACTAATTGCAATTAAATTGCTATATTTTAATATGGTCTAGTAATTAAGTCATGAGTGGCTTACTGCCTGGTTCTTGCCTGAACTGGCACCAAATAAAACAATTTTATTCAGCAAAAGTAGTTCTGAAGATACTCTCAAACTTTTATATAGGAATGGAGGCATATGAGATACCAACTGCCTGAATTTATAAAAATTAGGATTGCTCCTTCCCCCAACCTACTGCTTTTTTGATGACTGTTTACAAAGGAAAACAGTACCACAGTGAATTGGATAAGTTCAACCCCCTTTTGCATCTCAAGAAATTTTGTAAATCCTGATTTAGTCTACTTCTGAAATGACTTTTCCCCCTAAATATTAGAGCTCCTCTCAGATTATCTAATCTCACCAACCAGTACTCAAGAATTAGTACTGGATGGATAACACCTTCTTCAGAAACACCACATCAGTTGTGGGCTCTGCTTGTGTGTTATGGGATTCCTTTGGATTCACGTGCCCCATTCTGTGCTCCCATTATAACATATTAGCCATGTTATAGCATTATTTTCCCCAAATTCAAGTCCATTCTTGTGTCTATTTATGTGGTTCCTTAGGGTAGGACCATGACCTGTATTTTCCTAAATCCTGAAATATACTAAACACTCAAAAATATTGATTGGTTAAATGAAGGAAAGGAGAAAGAAAAGCTAACTCACAACTTACAATCACTAAGAGGCAATCTGTAATGGTTAATTCTTTTTTAGAAGATTTTATTCATTTATTCGATAGAGAAAATGTATAAGTAACTAGAGCAGCAGGCAGAGGGAGAAGCAGACCCCTGCTGAGCAGGGAGCCCTACACAGAACTCTATCCCAAGACCCTGGGAGCATGACCTGAGCCGAAGGCAGACTCTTAACCAACTGAGCCACCCAGGAGCCCCTAAGTCAACTAATTCTTATTTTAGTGTCTTCCAACTGTGAGAGTTTCCATAGATACAGACATGTAAGTTAAAACCCTGCCCTCAAGTTAAGTACAGTATATTTGCTAAAAACTATATATACACAAAGATAAAATCACTTTTTTGAGACACCTCATTGAAAACCACATGAGCATTCCAATCTTCTCTATGATGACATAAGTACTGTTATTCTCCCTACTTCACATATGAGGAGATTGAGGCACATCAAGATTAGGAACTCCCAAGGTCTCTCTCCTAGAAAATGACACAGACAGGTTTCTGTCCCAAGCCAAATAGCTCCAGAGCCTGCACACTTAATTATCACAATATGTAACTTCAGAAACACTGTAGGTTTAAAGGAGACACAGGTTACTGGTCTTTATGCATTAGGGAAACTGAAGACACTCTAAGAGCAGAAGTCAACAATATCTTAGAGAGTGAGAGGAATGAGATGGAGAAAGAGAAATTGATGAGTGTCCTGAGTAAAGAAAGTCAGGACACAGGCAAAAGTGAACATGGTGTGGCTACAGCAAAGGATTCAGGTGGAACACATAAAAAATAAGAGCTACACTGTTGAACTGGGGAAGACTTTGCTATTCCTGATAAAGAAAACTTCAGATATTCCTGGCATCTGATATTTGCAGCCAGAGTCCTTTGGTCACCCAAGACATCTATAAGTGAGATTTCCTGACTAAATAGCTATTGAAGCAATAACATTTTATTTCTCTCAAAGCCTGTGATGTGGTTGTTTAAGTAAGGTCCAAAAAGCAGCAGCCAACAGATAAACTCTGCCCTCTCTTTTTACATTCAACCATGCATAGTAAGTCTCCAAGGGACAGACTGGCAGACAATGAAAGCTGCTTCCTTTCTTCTTTGCAAAGTTTGACTGGGAGCATTTCTTGATCTGCTAATTTTTGGGATGTCAATGCCTCACTCCTGTGATTGAGGCCCCAGGCCTTGGATTAATAAGGAAGGGAAACATTTGAATAATCATTTGTCAGTGTTACTACTTACCTACTTTGGCTCAAAACGTTAAGAACCAAAATTGTGTCATGCATCACTATTTTAATTAACATGATATTTTATTAAATTAAGGTAGAGGGTGACAGGGATGCTTTTGGACCTATCAGTGACGTCTTGCTTGAAGAAAACAAGATGGACCCTGTTTTGTAGGTTATCGGTTAAGTTGCTGTCTCTGCAAGACTGGATTTCTGGATTAGTCTATGATCAGATCAGATTTGACCTTGCTGATACAGGCTTTCATCTAATGCAATCCCAATCCTTTTTGCTCCCCCTGACTCATTGAGAACAGCTCCCTACAGAGCAGGCTCTGACCTTCAGGAAAGCCCTGGGCAAATTTCTCTTACAGTCAATTTCTTGAGGGGGAAAAAAAGTCATGGAAAAGGTTCTGTAGAGATGCTTGAAGATGGAGTTACTTGGGAGTCATGGCTATAGAAATATGTTTACCTCAGATTAATGTCACTACCAATTATACTAATGATAATAGCAAAGTTATAATAACTACAATTATCACCATTTTTAATCATAACAATCTCTAGAAGAAGACTGTACAACTCTGGTTATAACAGAAAGTAGTTGCACTTATTTCGAATTATTATTTTTTTTTTTTAGCCTGGCAGCTAACTAAATTCACCCTAAGTACCAAATCAGAAGTAGGCTGATATGGAAAGAAAACACATCCCAGACTTTCAAAAGATAAGCCACCATTCAAGAAAGAGTTGATCTCTGTACCTGATTCAAAATGGCATTAAAAGGGGAGGAGACTTGTCTTATTTTATGAGCCTGAAGGATACATTTTGCCAAAAGATTTATGGGTTATAACCAACTAAAGTCTTTCTGTTGAAATGTTCACTTGTTTCCTTTGAAGACAGGAAAATCAGTTAATCTTAAGGCCCCTCAGATAACCTTTCCTTAGGATTTGATGAACTTTAAGTCTGAGAGGAACTTAGTCAATCTGACTTAAAGGTATAGATGGTAGTGGTCTGAGGACTTGAGTTGTGGCAGCTCTGAAAGTGACATAGACCTTCCCAAGTGGTGTTTTACATGGAGGACAGAAAGCCTATGATAATTAATATAGCCCAAATCAGAAATAAGATGAAGGCATTATTTGCAATCCTTAATCTCCTTTGAGGGGTTGAACTCATAAAATAGCCAAGTAACTCAAACCTCAGGACACTGTGAGAACTGATTAGTCACCCTATGAGTTTTTTTTATATGATTTTCAGGAAAGGTGGAAATAAAATAACTCAGAACCATAGAATTCTCATCCTTAAAGCAAGGGAATATGACAGATAAAAAGAGTACCTTAAGTAAACACTAAAAATGGGTTAAAAAGTGCCACCTAAAGACAAGTCAGAAGAAACGCTTTTATATCCAGGGTTGGCAGATCTCCAATCTGTGTTTAAAAGTTTCAGAGTTAGCAAGTTCTAGAAAAAAACTTCAATTTAGTATTGACAGTAATGGAGTGGAAAAAAATTTTTAAAATTCCACTAAACAGTTACCTTAGTTTTGTACTCTTCCTCTTTGTACTTTCTCTACTTCAAACTTCTAAAAAATTGTTTAGGCACAATAAAGAAAATAGGAATAGGATTTTGATGACATCAGTCTGAAAAGGTTTAGCAAATTGCCTGACACTACGTTCTCAACAAAATATTCCTCCTTTCTTCACATTAGGGCATCTTGTTCTTCTCTTTGAGAGGTTCCTATGGATTCAGGTAGAAGCACAATGGCTAACTCTGCCCAAAGAACAGGGCCGAGTATTCTTAAGAGTCTGACAGAAAACTCTTCTCTCAATATGAGAAAGGCAACATTATTGTCTGGGTAGTAAGGAGAAATCCCAGCAAACTCTCTCAGGATAAGCCTCACGTACAGGCAAGGAATGGTGCCTCCAGCTGGTGACTGCTCATGTTCTGCATCGGGCAAAAGGTAGGGATTATCTAAAACTAAGCAGCATTAATTTTTAACTCCACGGGACAAGGTACTTTTTCTGAAATATACATTTATCTTATTAAAATGGAGTGAAGATATCTACCATATAAGACTGAGATAAGGAAGAAATTAGATGATTATGCAAAGATATTAGTATAATGGTTAGCATGGGACAAGGTACTTTTTTCTGAAATATATATATATATATATATATATCTTATTTAAATGGAGTGAAAATATCTACCTATAAATTAGATGATTATGCAAAGATATTAGTATAATGGTTATCACTTAATAAGTATATACTAAGTGATAAATACTCAATTAGTAACATCTCTGTGTGATTCAGTATCCCAGGCCCATTTTCTGTATAAAAGAAGCCCACTGATGAAGGAGCAGAGCACTGGATACATGAAAAAGAAGGGATTCCCAAGTACAAACGTGACTAGGTTTTTGTAGACTTCTACAAGTCACCAGAAATGTAGTATTCTTCAAGAATAATAATAAAGCTGGTAATTTTCCATACATTCTTCTATTCTCTCAAATGTGTGTTGAAATAAAAATATTGCAAATTCCACTATAGTGTTCAGAATATGGGGTACCAGGAGCTACATGATGGATAAGACAACTCAAAATTCCAAACTGTAAAGAATAAAGATAAAGCTCTAGCCATCATTCTTGATGGAGAAAAAAAGCTAAGGAAATGAAATAAGGAGAGAGAGGGAGAGAGAGAGAGAGAGAGAGAGAGAGAGAGAGAGAGAGAGAGAGAAAGCATCTAGTCTTGAACACAGTTCTTTGGAGTTAGCTCTGAGTATCTAGGTAACTGGAATGTACTGAGAGCCTATAACAGCCCATGTATATTTCTGTTTTCAAATACCTGCCTACAGCTCTCTGGACTATGAGACTTTAGAGATTCTAGGAAGTAAAACAGCGGTGAGACTTCCATACCTGGGAGTCATTCTGCCTGAGTTTTAACACTGCACTGAAACTTTATCAGCACTGTGACCTGGAGAGATGGCCAACCTCATTAAGCTTTAGCTTCTTTCTCTTAGAAGAGGAGTAAGTAATACTGCTCACATTGTAGGATTGACATGAGGATTTTAATGGGATGAGGTATATTAAATCCTAAGCCAAGAACTAGACAACTTTAATAGGTAAATTTATTATTATAATAATTATTTCATCAACCTTACGTCCCTCATAACCTCCCTCATCAACTTACCTCCCTCATTAAGCATGTAAAGATACTGTAAATAGCCATATATTGGAGAATAGTAAGAGTGCCTTTAGTGTAAACCAGACTCTGTCCTTATCAGCCCAGCTAAACCTTCAGGTTTAGTCAGGTTAACAGAGCCCCAGTGCCTCAAAACAAAAAAACAAACAACAGCAAGAACAACAAATCTAAGTCTAATAAAAGATACAGAGATTTTAAAAATAAAAAATACTTATTTGTACTCAGAAGTAGGTATTCCCATCCTTTTGCCACATATACCCCTAAACCCCTCAAAGAAACATCTCCAAATAAACCCCCCCTTGTACTGATCTAAAGAATAAACAGAAATCCTTTTCAGTATTAGGAGGAAAAAAAAAAGATTCCAAAATATGTAAAATTAAACATCCCTTTTGTAGACATTCAATCAGCCATTTCTCCAAGAATCTCTGTTTTCTTTTGGTGAGGAGTGTTATTTGAAAGTCAAAATATGGTTGACTGGAATTCATATTGCTACTGAGTTGTTCATTAGAAAAGTTCTTCCAATTACAGAGTTCCCTCTTCTGTTACTTTTGTTTGTTTAAAAAAAGTGCGGGAGGGGCACTGTTTTCCAGAATGTCCTGAATTTGTTCACCTCCATAACTGTAGAGAGACCTTTTTCCCCCCGCTTTGTATCTAACCTGCTCGGTTTGGGGTCCAACATTTTCCACTTCCTTGTGGGTGCCTGTATTAGGAGTCCTGCTATATTTTGAGGCAGCTTCCCACTCTTCAGAATCTTCTACGGCATGCCCCTCACACTTGGTCAATATTGGAGAGGGCGGCACTCTTCTCAGTTTTAGCTGCTGTTTCTAAATAGACTTTCTGTTCTTTCCAGTCAATACCTGTTGGGTATTTTAGGGTGCTCCTACTTTCATATTAGTATTAATGGCAGTTGTGATGTTTATTTCTTCACACACAGACGCCAATGAATGTCTATGATTACTAGTCATATATTGTGTTTGTGATTAGCTCTTGGATTTTGGACTTTGTGGGGTAGCTTTATCATCTGGTTTGGTGGTATATGTTACCCATGGGTTTTGGATTTGCTATCTGGCTTTTCTCTCTAGTTTTACGTGAAGATCTAGTGACATTGAAAAATGTCATTTCCAGAATCCTTACTATTAAAGTCCCCACCCAATTGCCCTTTTAAATAATTGTTTTAATAAACTTATTTTAGAATAGTTTGCAATTTACAGAAGATTCATAAAAAAAGTTCAGAGAGTTCCCATATAAGCCCTTTAAAAAACTAATCTTTTGTCTTCAGTTTGATGAGTTTGGATAATTGTAGATAAAATATATAATTATTAGGGCACCTGGATGGTTCAGTTGTTAAGTGTCTGCCTTCAGCTCAGGTCATGATTCTGGAGTCCGGGGATCGAGCCCTGCATCGGGTCCCTGCTTGAGAGGAGCCCTGCTTCTCCCTCTCTCATTCCCTCTGCTTGTATTCCCTCTCGAGCTGTGTTTCTCGCTGTCAAATAAATAAATAAAATCTTTAAAATATATATATAATTGTACACCATCCAAATTATGTGGTTTTCATCTTGTTAGCATTTTCTCTCTTGCTAGCACACTGTCCCTTGCCCTTTCCCCTTTTCTACATGCACTCACTGCCATATTATGAAGTGTTCTATGGAGAGATCCACAAGGCCTCTGGGGAACAGCTCCAGAGAAACTAAATCCTGCCAACTAGGAAGTAGATCCTTCACAGCTAAGCCTTGAACTGACTGTAGTTTTCTGAAGCAAAACAAACAAAACAAAAAACTAGAGCTAAAGGACCCAACTAAGCCACACTTAGATTCTTGACCCACAAAAAATATAAGATGATATTTTTGTTTTAATCCTCCATATTTTGGGACAATTGGTTATGCAGCAATAGATACCTAACACATGGAGCCAACTCTGCTAACAGCTCAGAATACAGTAGTAATTGCCATGATCCCTGTTCTTATGGCTCTTAAGTCCAGGGCTGCTGGTGTTTCTATAGGAATCCATGGCCCGGGACTCCCAATTTCCTTCTGTGAATGAAGTGCTGCAATGCCCCAAATCACAAAAAAAAAAAAGCTAAATAAGAGGACAGAGAATCCTCTCACCAGAAGCTTGCATTTTTGAAACAGGCTGGAAGAAAAGTTATTACATGCACTCACTGCCTGTTTGACATCCTCCTCCTCATTAATATTCATAGAAACTTGCAGGAATCCCTGTTAATACCCAGATTGGAAATCTCCGAGCCAAGTGCTGTAGCCATGGGGCCTGATTTGCATCCATGAATATGCAGCAGCACGAGCTCCTTGCTTAGGATTTCTGCCCTTTGTTGGGTGTCTGTATTGTATGTAGAGCTGTGATTTTTTTTTTCCCCCTTCCTGCAACTGAATATCCAAGTCAAGAAATAAAGTCAGAGCTGGAGAGCAGCAGATAACAACCATTCTTCCATTTTTTCTATTGCAAAAGCTCATATTGGCCTCACCAACCCTGAATTCTTTTCACTTCTAAATTCTGGAGAAGTTGATGTGACTTTGCAAGTTCCTCCAGCCCTAAGGTTTGAGTGAGTAAACTATTACTAGGTCAGTAATTCTGCTAATTTACTCATAATCAAAACTAAAACACACAAATAAAAATAAGCAAACAGTGAAATATATAATTATCTTTAAAAGACAAATCACTCCCTTCCGGAGATTAAAGATAACAGAATTTAATATTTGATAATTTCAATATTATTATTTTCATTTGATAATATCATGTGGATAAGAATCCTTTGAAATTAACTAAGAAGAATATTTAGGGCCTCTTTTCTGTTTTTGTGAGAAAGACTCCTTTCATTTCTTAGAAAAGTACCAGTCAAAATGCATCTATCGGAATCACCACCATCTTTTTCATTATCACTATCTTCTTCCTCTTGGATTCCTTTGATGGGAATGCATGATCTTTAGAATGTAATGAGTGCCTCCTTGAAGAAAAAAGCAGGACTTGGGGACTCAGCCTGGATATGTTGCTGGCTAACTTCATCACCAGGAAATGAGGTATAATTTCTTCCCAGAGCCTTGTAATCCAAGTATCACTGTGTGGGCCACTTTGCCAGCAGGCTGAGAAAATCAACTGGGCATTACATCTCAGTCTTTTGAGATGCTCAGAAATTTACAGTCAATGGGAACACTGCTTTAAAGATGTCAAAGAAGGGGCACCTGGGTGGCTCAGTGGTTCAGCCTCTGCCTTCAGCTCAGGTCATGATCCCGGAGTCCCTGGATCGAGCCCCACATCGGGCTGCCTGCTCAGCGAGAAGCATGCTTCTCCCTCTCTCCCTCCTGCTGCTTGTGTTCCCTCTCTGGCTGTGTCTCTCTCCGTCAAATAAATAAAATCTTAAAAAAAAAGAAAATAAAGAAACCATTTTTAAAAAAATGTCAAAGGACACTGAAAGGGACAGTATGCCATTTAGTAAACAGGAAGATCATTGCTATCAGACTCAATGCAGAAGATTCAGTCTAAAAATGGTCTGAAAAAGAGAACCTGCTTTCTCAGAGTACTCAGGGCTCACGAATGTTATCTTAAATTCAGTCAGCTGCCCCAGGAGATATCTGTTATCATCTTTATTTCATAAATTGAGGCTCAGAAGGGCTAAGAGACTTGTTAAGGTCATGAAGGCAGTAAGCTAAAGATCCAGAATTCAAAGCCATGTCTGTTGGACTTTTATTTATGGGCTCTTCCCATTCTACTGTGGTGGCAGAAGAGATGTGCATCTTGGCCTTGGCTATCTCTTTAACTGGCCATCAGCATGACCTTGAGCCATATGTTCTGTTTGGGTTCTTCTGTTCTGTGAGTAAATGAGTTATTTATTTATTTTAATTGGAGTAATCTACACTGAACATGGGGCTTGAACTTATAACCTGAGATCAAGAGTCACATACTCCATTGACTGAACCAACCACCCTGAGTTGTTTAAAGTAGAAAACTCTTGGGGTTCTTCAAGTAGAGAGGTCCTCTCCCTGTGTCCCAAAAGTATAATGTGGCCCAACAGAGGGGTGGAAACTGCACCTGAAGTAGGGGCAGATGGAATAATTGCCAAGGGAATAATTCCAATTTTCTTTATAGGACTTTCACTCTAGAAAGAACAATGCAGAAGTTCCCAGAAGCCTCCTCCAAACTTGGCTGGCTTAGATTTGGCTTTAGGCATCTTAAGGCATCAGAAACATAAATCCCTGCTTTAAGTGTATGTAGGATACGGAGGGGATTGGTCTGTTTAGGCATCATATGATTGACAGGCCCATTCACCGAGATGGCTATGAGACTCTAGTTCTGTTCTTAGAGCTACGATTAGCAGCACCATTTCTGACTTGCTTAGACAAGCAATTCTAACACTGCTGGTGTTCAATTTCTTTACCTTTACAGGGGCATGGCACCTGTGTCCTCATTTGGATCTCATGAACTTAAATGGTAAAAATCTGATATAAATTTGCTTTGAAGGGATAATATGATCTGGAACATGACAACTAGAAGAGAAGATACTTACAATATAAGAAGCTAAGAAGATGTCAGTGACATTTACCTTAATAATTTATGTCTTTTCAATATCAATATTCTTTTTATTTTTTAAATGCAAACATGCACACCCCACAGAACACATACTATAATAAATGCATCTACATTTAATAGTGCTTCTCAAATTTTGCCACAAAATACCTGAGTAAGAAATATCTACAGAGGGGTGCTTGGGTGGCTCAGTCAGTTAGGTGTCCAACAACTGATTTCAGCTTAGGTCATGATCTCAGGGTCTTGAGATAAAGGCCTGCATTGGGCTCCATGCTAGGTGTGGAATCTGCTAAGACTCACTCTCTTGCTCTCTCCCTCTCCCTCTGCCTCCCCTCTACCACCTCCACTCTCTCTCTTAAAAAGAAAAAAAAAGTAATTTTTTAAAATAAAGAAAAACCTATGGAATTAATTTTTAAATCAGAATCTTGAGTCTCCTCTCAGACTTACTGAATTAGAATCAAAATTTCATGGTACAGAGTTCATAGAAAACAGCTTTTTCAATCCATTCCCCAATTATTTGGTCTCCATACCACATTGTGAGAAATGCTACACTATACTGAAGTTGCCAGATATAACTAGGTATTTTTGGTGTTTCTACTTATTGTGAGGCATTAGAAAACCTCTGAGATATGTCATGTGAGGGTTAGGAGGTGCTACCCTTGCGCTGAAACACAGGTTTGTCAGAAGATTACAGAGATGGTGGTAGTAATTGGCATTCCATTAGCTTCAAGTAATTGGCATTCGATTGGCATTCAGTTAGCTTCATACACTACCACAGAGGTAGATGTGGTAGAGAATGGTAAACCAAATCAGAATGCCCATGGGTTCTCTTTCTCCTTTAGTTTTCAGTAAATGCAAAGCTGTTTCTTCATCTGAAAATGAAGCTCAAAATGAATTTTTTTTAAAAAAATTAAAAATAAAGTCTCAAGTAAAATCAATTCTCCTCCCCATCCCCACATTCATTTCTAACAAATAAAATTCCCCCTTCCATTTTCCACTGCAACAACATCACAGAGGCAAAGAATAATCTGAATGCATCTGCTGAGTTTCCAATACTTTCCTCAATGTGCTTTCCTTGGCTTAACTCGGGGTCTACAAAGGAAGGGTAATAGTCCCATGTATAACAGAAGCAGGAGTCAAGCTAAGTTCATCAGGGAATGCCAATACCTGGCCTGGTAAACTTCTTCACTATTTGGTCTGCAGAACCAGGAATGGCCCCAGAGGTAAGAACTAAACATTTGGTTTATAATAACTATTACTGCACTCTCCAGAACATCATTATCTTCTCTAGAAGCAGTAGGGAAATATAGTTATTAAGAACAAAGATTCTGGGATGCCTGGGTGGCTCAGTTGGTTAAGCGACTGCCTTTGGCTCAGGTCATGATCCCGGAGACCTGGGATTGAGTCCCATATCGGGCTCCCTGCTCGGCGGGAAGCCTGCTTCCCCCTATCTCAGTCCCTCTGCTTGTGTTCCCTCTCTAGCTGTGTTTCTCTCTGTCAAATAAATAAAATCTTTAAAAAAAAAAAAAAAAGAACAAAGATTCTATAGGGTGCCTGGGTGGCTTAGTTGGTTAAGCGACAGCCTTCAAGTCAGGTCATGATCCCAGGACCCTGGCATCGAGTCCTGTATTATGTTCTCAGTTAAGCAGGGAGGAAAAGAAAAAAAAAGAAAGAAAGAAAAGAACAAAGATTCTAGAATCAGACTTCCTAGAACTGATTCCCACCTTAACCAACAACTTGTTATTTGGGTGACCATGGACAAGTGAGCTTTGTTTCCTCCTCTGTAATAGAGACTTTATAAATTGTAATTTGGATGATTTTAATAAGAACAGTGGTTGACAACAATTATTAATTTACTTAGTTGAAATAAAGGAAAATGGTGACATCCTTGTGAATTCTGAAGAAGCACATCTCTTTTTTTCCAGGATTAGCTGTCTTAAACCAAAGGTTTAACTGAAGAAGTTATGGGTCCTTCATCCAATTACAGAATATCTCAATCTGAACATTTTATTTTTTTCAAATATATCTAATAAGCCCATGTCACTGATATGAAAAGTTCTCTAAATGTGATTGGGCACTAACTACAGACTCAAGGTTTACATAGAAAGAATATGCAATTTGCATCAAGTCCTGTGTTGAGGCATGATAACCTAAGGGGGGAAAAGATGCTTCCTTGACATTAACTCATTTAGTTAGTACCAACATCTTTTGGGTAGATATCACTACCCATTATTATAGGTGAGAAAATGAGGTTAGAGAGAGGAATGAAGTCCCAGTCATTTTTCCAATAGGTGTCAAGTTGAATTTGAACATATAGTTATTTCACCATCCTGATACACTTTACTTCATAAACATGAGAACAGGCGCAAACATATGTCCAAAGTATAGCAGTTGAGAGGAAAAGAAGGCAAGCAGCTATCAAGTGCTGTCTGCAGATGGTAGATGAGGAGCTGAAAGCTGAATTATTTTTTAGCAATGCTAAATGATGGTGTTTTCTTGTTCTCAATACCACTAGTGCACAGAAAAATGGAAATTCTTTGACGATAACTGCAGTGCAGGTGCCTGCTGAGCCCTGGGCACTGTCTGACATTGGCTTGTCTGCTGTCATGATCTAGAAGGACTAGACATAGAGGAGGGTCCATCACGATAATGACATCAAGGGTAAGTAAGCACATCCCATTTCACTGCTGGCAGATACTCACTGAGGTGTGACTTTTGTTGTGGGAGAACAAATTGCTTTCCCTCATAGTGAGGATCACAAATTAGACAGATTTTTTGAAGAGATTTGAAAGGATTAATGCCTTTAAACCAGACCATGGTATGCATGTAAGAATACACCCCTCACCTTCTTTCTTCTAAGATTTTTTATTGATCTGTGAATCAAAGCCTGGCCTCATGAACAATTCAAGCCCCTGGTTGATATGTTTTACTCACTAGTGTTTTAGAAATAATATTTGTTAACTTAGTACATTCTGAGAGGTAAGGGAGAAAAGTAAAGCAAAAGGTCTTGGTTGTGTATCTTTCCTTTATCCACTCAATTTATGTTTTTCTCCTTAGTTGAACCACTGCTGTTACTTTGTCTTTACCCTTTGTAAAAAGCAGTGTATACCATAATATTCTGTATTTTATTCTTTCATGTAATCATCTTAGAGAATATTTTCCAGTACATCATTATTTTTTAATAAAAATGTCTTATAAAATGCTTATTGTAACATTTAGATAAACCATAATTTGTTTAACAAGATCCTTCTGATAAAAATATTGACTATTTTTAGTCTTTGGGTGTTACAAACAATGTTACAGTTAATAACTTTGCACATATATCATTTAGGTAGGAGAAAATACTAGATGTAGATTTCATGAGTAAAGAACAGATGCATCTCATATTTGTAAAAGATTGACAATATCTTTTAAAGTGGAAAAATAATAAAAATTAGAAAATCAATACATCCACAAGAGGTCATCTACATAAAGCATAATACTTCACATAAATATTCTCTATCATTTAGAAAAAAATATTTTCAAGATTTTTTCCTTAGAAATGGAGACAATTCTATAAAACTAACATCTCTATAATCAGCTTAATTTACCCAGAACCTGGCCATCCGTAACTCCTTACCCAGACAACCTCAAACATCCTCTATGGATTCAGGTCTGGAATTCAAGATTATTTGCTAACAGTGACATTTCTTCTCCTCTTCTGTACAAACACATGCTCTGTGTTAAAACAAGTGGGTTAGACTCTATGTTCCCTCAAGCCCCTGTGGGAGCTAAATTCTGGGAATTAGCAACATTTCAGCCAAAGAATAATACTCAAAGCATATTTGTTTCATGCAAAGTTATATTATTAAATAATTTTTCTAGAGTTTTAGACTATGAACATTAGCCCTGTTCCTTGATACTACTTATTCTATTTCTCTCTTCTCTTCAATCATTCCAATAGCTGTTGAACACTTTATTTACTAAGGCCATGATGATGGTCAAGAATAAATCAAGTTTCACTTAGCCTCACTTGAGTTAGGAACCGCATACTGGTCCCAAAGCTGCTATCTATTGAGGAAATTCAAAGACTCTATCAAAAAGCTACTATAAAATTGGCCAATAATATGATTAAATATTTTTTTAACTTTGAATGCATTTCCTGACATATTCTGTGAATTTCCAGAAGCTAAATCAGGAATGTAGTCTTCAGAGAATAGAACTTTTATCACAAAAACATACTCAGCTTTGGAGGGTTTTTTTCCCCTACTATTTTCTATTCTCTTGTAGTGTGTGTGTGTTTGTTTTGGTAGTGAGTTATTTTTGTTGAACTTACTTCTTCTGATAGATTTATTTGTCATTAATCATAAAATAGTGTTGCCCATGGTCAATTAAATTCCATGATATATTAAACCACAAGAAAACATTATATCTTCTGAAAGATTTTTTTTTCTCTAGTTACTTATGTTATTTTAGCTACAGGTATGTCAGCTCTCACTAACTTGATCATTAGTTTCAGAATATTACTACCCATTACTAGAACAATAAGTATTCACCATATTTAATGCTTCATTTTCTGAAGAACCGAGGTATCTTCTGGTATATCCTCTAGTAATGAACTTTCTTTAAAAACTTTGGCACTTCAAATTGTCATAGTAATATTTTATTTTCATTTTTTGCCAGATACACAAATTTGAGATGACATTATCTATTCCACTCAAATAGTCTTTAAAGTGTTCCATTGTCACTTGACGTCCATAGTTTCAAATAAAAGGTCAGGAATTTTTCAAGTCATTGTTCATTTAGGAGTCATTTTTATCTGGCTGGTTTCAAGACTTTCCTTTAGTGTTTTTCAACAGATCAACTATTATGCTTGGATTTCATGAAATATTTAAATTTGTGAATTTGTGTTTCTCCACTTTGTGAAATTTTCAGCCAATATTTCTTCGAATCTGTTTTGTTTTTCTGTTAACTCCTATTCCTCTAAGAGTCAAATCACATATATGTTACTCAATTGGATATTTTCTTACAGGAGTATAAGTCTTTGATTTTTGGATATTTTTATATCCTTCTATGTTATTTTGACTAGATACTTTCTATTTATCTGCATTTCAGATATTTGACTCTCCTTTTTCATGTCTTTTCTGAAATAAGTTTCATCTAATATATTTTTAATTTCATATTAATTTTTCACTTAATTTTATGGGGTTCTTTAATAGTTTCTGTTAGCTGATTTTCCTTTTATTTACTCTTCATTACAAAAATATTACCTTTAATTTTACTGAGTATATTTCTAATAAAATTTTATAAAATCTTTGCTGGGTAATTTCAATATCTCAATCATCTCAGGGTCACTCTCTGCTGAGTCTTTTCTCTTGAGAAAGGGGTTTTTCTCTTTACCTGTGGGGTAATTTTGTTTTATATTATACACATTGTAGATGTTTATTCTTTTATACGCCTTTGAGTAGTGTGTGTGTGTGTGTGTGTGTGTGTGTGTGTGTGTGTGTGTAATACACAAAAAATTGTGTGGACTGACCCTCACAATGTCCTCTGGGCATCTCAAATCTCCAGTCAGTTTTTTTTTATCCTTAGTTGGTCTTTTTCTACACATCTATATCTTTCTGAGTCAGAAATTTAAGCAATAATTCTTGTGTTTTCATTTCTCTGACTCTTGTCTCTGGGATTCTCCCCTCACTTTCCAGTAGCTATGAGGTAAGGTTGCCCCAAATTCTTTCTCCATTTTTTCAGATCAACCTTTATTTTTAACTTGAAGCTTTACCTGATCTCTATCACACTATTTTTGACTTACCCTTAAGTTAAGAGACAAAGGAAAAAAAATTAAAACTCACTATATACTGACTTTTTCACTCAAGGGTCATCCTCCTTTATAACCTGACCTATTGGGATCATCTTCCTATGTGTCTAGATAGATATATATTTTTTAATTTGTCCAGAGTTTGTCCAGAGTTTATAGTTATCTTTAGGCAGTCCAGTTGAAGCTTAATGAACCATACCAGAAAAAAAGTTATCAATTTTCTGAATATATTTTTACTTTCATATTATCAAATATAATGACCCCCAGACAACTTGGCAAAATATAAATTGTACCTGCCTTACTCATTGACTGGGGTAGACTTGAGATCTCTAGATCTATTTTTTAAGAGATAGCCCAGATGCCACCTATAATTCAAAGGGCTCTGGAATACCTCATTTTCACAGTAAGGGTATTTCATGTGTGGCAAATAAATGAATTTGGATTCTCGATTGCTGAATTAAAATGTCAGCTCTGAAAATAGAGTTCAAAATAGCTGAAGATGATTATGATCAATGCTCACCCCAGAATTCATGGATAAGAAACAGCACAATTGTAAATTTCAGCCTAAAGGAGCAAAGGATAAATTTTCATAGGTGGACAGAATGTCAAAAATATCCAAGGCAGACTTTCAGTCTCTCCTCCTCACCATCATAATTAAATATTCCAGTTTAAACAAAACTGCTTAGAACTTAATATTGGATACTTATTCTTAAGATTTCTTAAAATTTACATCTATATTATAGATTTAAAAAATATATTAGCATTAGGTATTTTCCAGAGTTCTCCAAAAAGGAAAAGGTAAGGAAGGAGTCCTGGTATCTGGGCATACACTACATGTTCTCTTGAAAATCTTGTGTACTTGCTTTTCCATACAATTCCCAAAGCATATTCTAGGGCTAATAGTAAGGATGGGGGTCATCTCAAGTTCCTCACTCTCACCAAAGGAAAGAAATATCAGGTCTTTAGCATAATTTTGCCCAGCTACGTGATGTATAAAATTAATCAAATTGAAGAACAAAACAGAATCACTAGTTGCATGCTGGTACTTTTAATTCCATAAGAATAGCTGAATCCTGTTTCCACAAAAGGCTACAGAAAGGACTCAGTTTCACTGGAAAACCTTCCTTCCAAAACATACATTTCTTTTCTCTCTCCTACTCTCACTCTCTGCCTACAAACACCAATATCTGGAAACCTCTTTGAGGTAGAAGAAGTCATCTTTGATTGCAGTTCAGTAATAATGACAGATTCCTGAGTAAGCACTGGTGTAGTTACTTGATTTCTAATATTCTCAATTTGTCACCAATTTTCACACAACAGGACTTTAGTCATATTACTTCTCTCATCTACATGAACATGGTTAACATTTTCTCACTACCTCCAAAATCCTTAGCCAAGTCTTTTTATGATTTGCCACTACGTTATCTTTAAAGGTAAATCTTTCCTTCATTAAATTTATAATAGTAAAACTTGATAAATTATTACATATTCATATAATAGAACACTACACTTCATTATTTTTTTGAATGAAGAGTTATTCTGTATAATGTTCTAGAGTTCTAAAATACATTTAACTATGAAAAAATAGAACCAAATGCATGTCAATAAAAGTGGGTGGAAAAGGATGACTGCTGAAGGATGCAAAAGAAACTAACAATAATGGTTTCCTTTAGAGAAGAAAACTGAATATCTAGAACTGGAGTTAAATACTAAGAAGCTAAATTTTTGTTTTGAAATGTTTGGACCTATTGAATCTTGAACACTGTATATGCATTATCTTTTCAAAAAAATAAACATACCCATATTTAATTAAATAAAATTCTAAAAATTAAATTTTAATATGAATCATTGTCCTCTTGAATTACCATTTTTTTAAAGATTTTATTTATTTGACAGAGAGAAACACAGCCAGAGAGGGAACACAAGCAGGGGGAGTGAGAGAGGGAGAAGCAGGCTTCCCACTGAACAGGGAGCCTGATGTGGGACTCGATCCCAGGTCTCCAAGATCATGACCTGAGCCGAAGGCAGTTGCTTAACCAACTGAGCCACCCAGGCGTCCCTTGAATTACCATTTTAAAACTATCTGTTCTGAGCAGACTGTAGGAAGAGGTACCAAGAGAGATGGAACTATAAGGGCTGAGAATGTTTGTGCAGTTTTCAGGTAGCCTAGACAGAAGGGATAACAACAGTGGAGAGTTGACAATAGAAGTATCCTTGATGAGCTCACAGTGGGGAACTACTTTCCTATAACTGAGGAGACATCAAGAAGTTACTTGATAGCCATGCCCTTTTGAATTACACTTGATCTAAAATAAGAAATAGTGAAGATAAAGGCAGTGCTAATAATCAGTTTAAACTAAACTTTTAAAAGACAATTAGGCTCTTTTAAAAAGTATTCCTGCAAATATTATTTAGTTATGGTAGAACAACCATTAAAAAAAAAAAAAAACTAGAGCAAGTATATGTATTTAAGGCATTTACACCAATGGTTTTTCACCAATATGTTTTCAAGATACTTTTTCTTCAATTAATGCGTTGGTCTTTGTCAATACAAATGAACAGCAAAGGATGTATATAAAGATTAAAAAGTACATATAAAAAATGAAAAGTACATATAAAAAATGAAATGGTATTCTGTCAGGTCTAAAAAAGAAACAATATACTTATCTGTCTAAGCTTTGCTAAAAATTTGACAAAATTCAGATCTCAGAGAAATTAAGAGTGGTCTCCTAATTTCATATCTACTAGAAGATTTTCTTAAACACTTTAATTTTCATTTCCCATGAAATAATTTATTTCTCACATGTATTGAAATTCTGAATGTTACATAGGACTATATAAAGATAAAATTAATTATGTCAGTGACTTAAGAATACAGTTAAAATTCACTCAACTTTAACTTTTGGTGACTCCGATTAAAACCAGAGAGTTATTTAAAAGGAATAATTTAATTTCCACTTAAAAATTCTTTAATGGGAGCATGATGCTGTTACTTTGTCTCATACAGGTTCACAACTGCTTCATAATAGACATGTATTTAAGCTTAAATACTTGTCCCATAGGTGCCTGGGTGGCTCAGTCATAGGATCCAGCCCCACACTGGGCTCCCTGCTTGACAGGAAGCCTGCTTCTTTACAGGAAGGCTGCTTATTCCTCTCCCACTCTCTCTGCTTGTATTCCCTCTCTCACTGTCAAATAAATAGATGAAACCTTAAAAATAAATAAATAAATAAATAAATAAATACCCCATAAAATGTCAACTATTGCGGTGAAGGGAAAGGATGCCACTTGAATATCCAAACTGAGTAACAAAGCATATAACTTTAAAAAAGAATAGGAAAATGGTTGAGAATGCACCATGAACTGAGATTTGGGTTTCACAGAGATTATTGTATGAAATAATTATTTTATCCCTAACAAAATCTTTATTTATGATAGCACCAATACCCTGAAAATCCTTGGTCTGTTCAAACTCTCTTTACTCAGCATAATAAAAAAAAATTCTTTACATGGCCAACTCTCAGTTAATTTCTAGTCTGGAAAAGACAAAAATATAGCTATGCCCCATGTGAGGTCTAGCCTATAAATACCTGCTTGCCCTCTGGGAAAGTCTACATTTTAGAACAGCAAAGTGGGACCTATCTGATAAGGGAAACCATTATAGGATTTTGGAGAAGAAAGGATGATACAATGAGATTTTTTCCCCCTGAGTTCTCATAGTGACAAACAGGTCTCAGTGGCTATTGCATGGTATTACCCTTTTAGAATCAGCTGGCCAAACTATATGAGATGGTATACTGACCCCTACAAATTATATGCAATTAACCAAACCTATTTCTAGGCGGTGACCTTGTGTTGACAACCGGTAGCACTCATTGTCCATGCTATTGCTCTATTGCTTCCTGGTTTTCTTGTTTATGATTTTGTACATTCAGAGATCAGCCTATTGGTTTTGATAAGCTTGTTGGGCTTCTTTTTCTTTTGCTTTTTTCATAGCACTTAGAATGAGTCAGAAGCTTTTAAGTGATAGATCCCTCCTCTTGCCTGAGTCATGAAGTCATAAAATGATCAAAGGATACTGAATCAAGATGAGAAACTGAACCCACGGATCTCATTCATCTCTCCCAAAATGACTTGTATTTCCAAAAAAGAAAACACTAAATATACTGAAAAACAAGTTCTATTTCTAGACCAGAAAACAAAGAGTGTTTGAAGGACATACAACAAAATAAATCAGAATAGGAAAAGGGAAAACTGCAAAGGAAAACTACTCTGGGAGAGATCAAAGGGCCAAGAATAACCAACGTCTGAAGATAGAGAATTACATGAGAGACAAAAACTTAATGGATAAAAAGCAAAATGATTGCCAAAAAGAGACTACAAAGAACGAACTGTCAAGGACATTAAAATACATAAAATCAATATCATAAAATAAAGGATACTGATTGCATTCAATTAAGTATGATGAGATCTTATAGTATATAGTTCTAATAATCATAAGAAATAAGGGAATTAATTGATAAAAGCAATAAAAATTTAGAGAAATAAACCAAAGCCCCAAGTTAAGATTGGCTGGTATTCAACATTTCTGTTAAAAGGTCACCAGCAAATTAGCCTTAGAGCTGCTAAAAAAATAAAGCAAATAATAAAATGTTAGCTACAAAAGTTACAGAGTTTGTAGCATAATAAAACAAACAACTGATAAGGAGAAATAGTATCAGGTCTCATAGTCAAAGTTGAGAGAAAATCCTCCCATGGTTTTCATAAAAATAACATGCTCGGGCGCCTGGGTGGTTCACTGGGTTAAGCCTCTGCTTTTGACTCAGACCATGATCTCAGGGTCCTGGGATTGAGGCCTGCATCAGGCTCTCTCTGCTGGGCAGGGAGCCAGGTTCCTCCTTTCCCTCTCTATCTACTTATGATCTCTCTCTGTCAAATAAATAAAATCTTTTAAAAAAATAACATTCTCATCAATATCCCTCCAATAAATATAGTAACTGTATTCATAGAAAGGTTTGTCAGCACATCCCTTAGGTCAAAAATTATTTTTCAAAGTATTTATCCTCCCTCTCTAATTTCCAGGAGCTTTGTGGTTCTTGAATTTATGATACTTATTTAGAAGAAGATCCCTGTGGCTTCTCAACTCTATTTAAAAGTCTCACTATCTCTGAGGTCAGCTATCAAAACCTTCTTTGCCACAGGGTTCCTGTAGAACCCATGTAATCCCTTTTAACAGTCACCATGGATTCCTGATCTGAGAGCATGCCACCAAAATAATAACCTTGAAGTGCCTATAGTCTTTAATAGCAACAAAGGGTGTTTATATAAAATAGAGATGATAGAAATAGAGAAATAGAAGAAAAGAGACAGGCCAGTATTGCAACAAATTAATCCTTATCTAAGATTACTTAGATAAGATTACTTAGCTGTAGAAGGAATTGTTTTAAGTCGTGGCAATATGATAAAATATAACTAAGCTTATTATACTAATTTGCTTTCAAATTATACATATTTATATGCAAATAAGAAGAAAATCAGGAAAAGAAAAAAAACACAAACCTGCTTGTTTGGTCTGAGTGTTGACAGGTTTTATAAAAAGTAAAATTAAATCATAATAATTTGATCTCATTGCTAGAGAGCTTCTGGATAATAAGAGGAGAAAAAATAAAAGATATAAGCACATTATTTTATTAGTTTCATAGATACTAGCTTTCCCTGTCTAGTCCCAACCCCAAGCCTTAGTGACAATAAGATGAGAATTCAAAATTCTGTATCAATTTAATCACTACATGTGAACTCAGCTCCAGTGCATGTTAGAAACTCAACCAAATTGTCCCTGTACAACAAAGAGAAGGTATATACCTGCTTAGAGAGCATAACCATCCTAGCAGGCTGATCGCTGATCCCAGCTAGTATGTTGACCCCCTTATACAGCCAAATCAAACAAGCTTTAGTCTGGTTCTGATACTGAAAGTAATTTAATCCAGAATTAACACAAGGAATGCATTCATAAAAGGGAAGAGGCACCCTGAATCTGAATAATCAGTCCAGTTATAACAAGGCATCAGTTTGTAGTTGCCAATTCAAGAAGAGAATTCACATCTGCCAAAGGAGGGGATGGTAAGGGCTAGGTAAAATGTCAAAGTCAGCCAAGTACACCAGGATGCAGAGCCAGACATTTTTTGGTTTCGGAGTAAAGAAACCAATATAGACAGGACTGGTCATATAGACCAAACCAATATGGCAGAAAACTAGAGTTAAGTTGAATGACAGTCTAAAGTCTAGTACACAATTAGCAAAACCAGTGCCAGATTTATATCACTAAGACTGATCCCAGACTTTATGATTTGGTGTGCTGGGAAACTGCTGGTATGTCCTGTCCTGGGCAAGAATGTCTCAGGAAATAGGCAAGACATCCCCTGAAGGTAGGAAGATTTATTAATTCCAGCTGAGAGGGGACAGTAGGGTAGGGGATACATGCTACTTTCTATACAGCAGATACCAAGACCACGATAAGCCTGCAAGTATTTCAGAGGGGAAATAAAGGAAGAGGAGGAGGTGGAGGAGGAGGAGGAGGAGGAGGAGGAAGGAGACGGGGAGGAAGGAGAAGGAAGAAGGAGAACAAAGAAGAAAGAAGTAGCAGTAGGCAGGGAACCAGGGAAGCCTGAGCTTGTCACACTACCCTTGAATGAAAGAGAGAAGATTGGGTGGAAATGACCCAGGAAGGTCCAGCAAGGCCATTTGTGAATCCTTGAAGCAAGGTCAGTGGTCAGAGGAGTCCTGTGTCTTACAGAAGTGGCTTGCCTTATTATAACTGGTGCATTCTCTTACTGTCTGGGTGAAGTACCCAAGAAGTGTGGCTTTGGCACAAACAGGGATGATTTCAGAGAGCAGCAAGAGCCCTTGTCCGGTTATGTTCCCTGTAGTGGGAAGTCTGCATGGAGCATTCTTATGGCTGGTCTAGGCTGAAATAAATTTTCTTTTAATTGTAGCTTTAAGTTCATCGAACATCATCATCTAAGCTTGCCTAACATCTACATAGAAAGTTTGAAAGGGTACTGAGTAATATAGACAGACTATACATAATCTCTTTCCTTTTTTTTTTTTTTTTTAAGATTTTATGTATTTGACAGAGAGAAACACAGCCAGAGAGGGAACACAAGCAGTGGAAATGAGAGAGGGAGAAGCAGGCTTCCCGCCGAGGAGGGAGCCTGATGTGGGACTCGATCCCGGGTCTCTGGGATCATGACCTGAGCCGAAGGCAGTTGCTTAACCAACTGAGCCACCCAGGCTCCCTTATATAATCTTTTTCAAAATGAAACAGAAAATTTCCATGTTCAAGTTCACCCAGTTAGGAAGTGAGCAAGTTGGTACATTAGATGAAGCAACCCAACTCTGGAGCCTGCTGGCCTAACCACTGTATCTAACAAAATGTCCAACTCTACTTTTTTGGTCACCATCTGCTGGGGTTATAACAAAGAACCACCTTGTAGGTCCTATTTCTAGTCATTATTTCGAATGAGGGTATGTCTTAGCTCTTATGTATTAATAGAGATTTTGTGTGTTTCATGAATTGTAGGAACTGCTTTTCCTTTGGGTTCTAGAGATTTTGGATAAAGAGAAAAAGTAGTCTTAGGTATTGGTGTTCAGTTAGTAACTCAGGTCAAAACCAAAGGTTTTTTGTCTCCATCATATGATATTGTTACTATTTTCTGTTCACCAGAAGAAGACAGACCCAGGAAGGCACTAGTAGACAATACCAACCACTTTTAAATCAAGAGATATAAGAAAACATGTATTAAATTATGTTTATTTTATGTTATGAAATACACCAGGAAATATAAGACTATTAACTCAGCATTTAAGATAGGATTATGAGCTACAACCACATTTCCTCCAGTGTAGTATTCCCAACAATAGGAACTTTTATTTCATTTTACTTTGGGATGTTTTTGGTGTATTCAAACAAATCTGGGTTTGATGAATTATTTAGTAAGTGCTGGACAACGAAGCTAGTACCTCCACACACAAAATGACTATGATTTAAACAAATGTATTTTTGATAAGTGAATTCTGCCTGAATGATTTATCAATTTAATGTGGAACTGCCCCACAATTGTACAGCACTAGGCTGGTTTTATATCTGAAACTTTTATTGCCAGCTGAAAAAATGAAGGCAAAAGTGTAAGTTATTTTAAATTGCAGGTTAAGGGAGAATTACTTTTGTGTAAGTTGATAGTGTGCGACTCAAGTAACAGAAAATAAAGAAAAAGCAATAAAGACACAAAAACTCTACTTAAATCTGCATCTATAGAAATAATCTGTGCCTGTTGAATAAAGTGAAAAAAAATCCCATTAGATTTAACTGAGCTTACTTGACTCTAAACCAAAATGTGATTCTCCTGTCATCAACTTTTTTCCTAAAGGACCGCTCTGCTTATAGTTAGTCAGGTAAGCATTAAGCAGAATTAAAAACTAAAAAAAAAATATCTTTGGTATAGTTTGAATGTGTATAAATGGTGCAGCTAAATAGCATACTGAGCATATCCCTACAATCAGCTTCAGAAAGATAAAACTGTGAGGTTTATAAGCTTGAAGTACCTAATTAGCTCATAGGTCTCTGGGTATATGAAATGATGGGGTTAATTATATCAACTTGGAATCATATCATAATTTCATCAACATACATTGTTACATGATTTTAAATAAATGTATAAATAGCTATGTCAGAAATAAACATGGCCAGCATTAGTTGACGTGGTAAAAACAGATGTCATGCAGTAGAGGAAAGAGCTAAGCTTCATTAGATTTGTGCAGACGTGGTATTTTAAAGGGGGGATATAAGAAGGGAGTGGAGGATAAGCAGGGACTCAAGTTGAGTCAGTTAAGTGAGAAATTACAAAGAGTTGGTTAGTGTATGTGTAATTCTGCTAGCTGGAAATGATCAATATTAAGATCTTATTCTCTGACTGAGACTAGAAACAGAGGATTTACCCTTCCTGATGATTCTGTTTTAAAGGAAGTGCTTTCAGTTCCCTGAGATACCCTGAATTAAGAGATACAAGTTTATCTCAAAGAGACAAAGGAAGTATTTATAATCATAAGATCTTCCTTAGTAAATGTTCTAAGAAAGTGAGATCAAGGGCCTATTGCCAGGTATTGCCTAGAATAAACAATAGGTTCTCCTAGCAGTGTGGAGGTTTATTAGGCAGGCATTTTAATGAGAGGCCACAGTCATACTAGAGACATGAGCACGAAACCATCCTAACATTTGGCTCTCTCTTTGTAAAGAGGTTTGGCCAGAAATACTATATGATATCATGTGCCAAGGATTCTGAACTTCATATACAGCTGAGGAAGTAACAGTCACAAGCTGCTTTTTTTTTTTTAAGATTTTATTTATTTATTTGACAGAAAGAAACACAGCTAGAGAGGGAACACCAGCAGAAGGAGTGACAGAAGGAGAAGCAGGCTTCCCGATGGGCAGGGAGCCCAATGCAGAGCTGGATCCTGGGACTCGGGGATCATGACCTGAGCTGAAGGCAGATGCTTAATGACTGAGCTACCCAGACACCCCAACTCATAAGCTTCTTAAAGCATAACACCAAGATCTATTTGGATTCTAAATACATAATGATGCAAAATATAGAATACACACTCATTTATTCATTTAATTAAATATCTATTGAAAATATTTAGTTTGATACTATGCTAGTTATATGGGTTATGGTGATAAATGATAAAGAAATGTTTCATGTACATACTGAATTTTAATCTAATGGTTGAAACTAGTATTAAAGCAATAATGGTAGCTTTAATAAATATTGTGCTTCCAAAATTGAAAAAAAAAACTGGAAATCTTGCATTTCCCAATGGAAGTACAGAAGTATGGAAGTTGTGAAAAAATTTTAAACAAAGAGATCACAAAGTTAGATTTAGCTTTGTGGGAGAGGGGGAAGCCAATCTCTTAAGAATGAATTGGAGGAAGGCACAAATGAAGAGGCTACTGCAACTCTCTACTCAAGAGGTGAGTGATAGCAATGACAATAATATAGATATAATAAACAGAATAGATTAAAAAGATACTTGCTGGTAAAATCACCAGCAATTTACAGTGCACTAGATACAGAAAACTGTATAAAAAGATAGAAGGAAAACTCCTAAGATTCTAATTCACACAATTTAATGTTTAGTGTCATTCACCAGACTGTTGAAGAGGAAATGTTTAAGGGGTATTAAGGTCAGTTCTGGACTTAAATTTGAGGTCCTTTTGTAACATCCAAGAGGCTAAGTAAATAGTTTTGTATAACAATCTGTAATTTAGAAAAGAGATTTTGGACTAGAAATATGATTTTAAGAGTCTCAGGAAGGTGAGAAAACATAGAAGAACTAATGATTATAAGGTGGGTCTTGGTTTAGGCTCTGATAAATACCGGACTTTAAGGTCCAAGTAGAGGACTTCCCTTCTAGGGAGGGTCACTGAAATCACTGAGGATTCAATGCACAGAAAATATAAAATGGGTAACACAAAAATCTTAATGAAACAAAAAAGATGGTGATGAAAGAAACAGACTAATCTGGAATTGCAACTCCAGAGAGATCCTTTCAAACTGAAAATTCCTTGATTTCTTCCCTAAAGCATTTGATGATCCTGTGTATGGAGTGAGATCAGGTCTGGCCCAAGCAAATATATGCTATTGGGTGAATAAGAAGGCAGCAAATCTTTGGTTGTCATGTACGCCTAAGGTGATAATCTAGAATCTTGAGAAACCTGAGTCAACAACCAGTTTTTTTTATTCTTCTATGGTGGGTTTGTGCATACAACACTGTAGGACCACATTAAAATAGGTTAAAATCTCCCGTAATCTTACCAAACTTCATAGGAAAATTCTCACTTTAAAGAAGATGTCTGCTTCAGACATGCATCTAACATTACCATTGGGATATTTACCAGTGCCAAAGCAACAAGATTGTATGAAAATAAGAGCTAATGTCAAAATGCCTGAAGAGTGTAAATAAAACTCCTTCAGTCTTTAAGAATAAGAAGACTATGTATCATCAGATTATCAGCCAAAGGATAAGAATAATATGTATAAAAAGCATTGCCTAGGGGCGACTGGGTAGCTCAGTCATTAAACATTTGCCTTATGTTCAGGTCATGATTCCAGCATCCTGGGATCCAGCCCCACGTTGGGCTCCCTCCCTGAGGGAGAGCCTGCTTCTCCTTCTCCCACTCCCCGTGACTATGTTCCCTCTCTTGCTCTGTCTCTCTCTGCCAAATAAACACATAAAATCTTTTTTAAAACAATACAAAGCAAAACAAAATAAACAACAACAAAAAAACAATGTCCAGAAATGTACAAAATCTTAGTACAGTTTCAATATATCCCATATTGATTGGGGAGAACTGGCCCTCATTTTATCTTAAAAAAAAAAAAAAGGAGAGAGAAGGAGCGGGAACTATCTCTGGAAAGAAACATCACTGGAGCCTCTAGACACTTCTACAATGCATAATGTCTGCTACAATTTTTTTTTAAATTTACTATATATGCGAAGAGACAGAAAGCATGTGACATTACAGAAATGAAGAAAAAAATGTACAATAGAAGTGGACTCCCAGGGTCGCCTGGGTGGCTCAGTGGTTAAGCCTCTGCCTTCAGCTCAGGTCATGAGCCCAGAGTCCCAGGATCAAGCCCCACATTGGGCTGCCTGCTTGGGGGGAAGCCTGCTTCTCCCTCTCTCACTTCTGCTGCTTGTGTTCCCTCTCTGTCTATGTTTCTCTCTTTCAAATAAATAAAACCTTTAAAAAAAAAAAAAAGAAGTGGACTCCCAGATGACCCAGATATTGGAATTATCATATGAGGAATTTAATATAACTGTGAGTAATATGTGAAGAAAATAGAGAATGATTGGACCAAGTGGATAAGAGATGTCAATTTTCTTTTTTTTTTTTTTAACATTTTGTTTATTTATTTGACAGAGAGAAACACAGCGAGAGAGGGAACACAAGCAGGGGGAGTGAGAGAGGGAGAAGCAGGCTTCCCGCCGAGCACGGAGCCCAATGTGGGACCTGAGCCGAAGGCAGAGCCACCCAGGAGCCCCAAGAGATGTCAATTTTCAATAGAGAATAAATATCCATAAAGAATTAAATGAACATTTTAGAACTGGAAAAACAACTGGAAAATAAAACTCAATGGCTAGGTTCAATAGAAAATAGAATATAGGATATGTAAAGTTGAAGTGAGGTTAACGTAAAATTTCCAAACTGAAACACAGAGCAAAAATAATGAGAAAATGATGAAAAAAAAAGAGTAAGAAGCATGGAAGCATGGAGAACAAATGAGTCAAAAGGCTACAGCAGTATAGATTTTATATAACTGAAAAGACATATAAAGGATAGTATGAAAAGCTTTGTGCCAATGAAGTTAACACTTTATATAAAGTGGTCACATTTCTTTTCTCTAAGATTTTATTTATTTATGAGAGATAGAGAAGGAGAGCACAGAGGAAGAAGCATACTCCCCACTGAGCAGAGAGCCCAATATGGGGCTTGATTTCAGGACCCTGAGATCATGACCTGAGCCAAAGGCAGATGCTTAACCAACTGAGCCACCCAAGTGCCCCTAAAATGATCAAATTTCTTAAGGAACAAAATTTGTTAGCATTATGAAGAACTTTTTCAGAAGTGAGTATGTCTGTGAAGGAACTTAAATTTATAATTCAAAAACTTAAAACATCAACAGCAATGACAATAAAAGCAAGAACAGCAAAACCAAAAACACCTCAACAAGATGAATTCACGGGACAATTTTTACCAATATTTAAAGAAGAAACAAAACCAATTTTACAATTGTCTCTTTCTAGAATAGAAAAAGAATACTTTTCAAGTGATCTTTGAGATCAAAATGCTATCAACTTAAAATCTGGCAATGTTATGAAAACAGCACTTTAAAGCCAGTAAATACAATGCAAAAATGCTCAATTAAACAATACTAATTAATAGTAAGCCATATGGCATTAAGATCAAGTAGTTTTTATTCTAGGTATTTAAGAGTGTTTTCCCATTTGAAAAATCAACCAGTTTAACTATAGTAACAAGATTAAATATAAAATGCATAATCGTCACAGAAAAAGACAAAAAATTACTTATTGAAAATCAGTACTCATTCATGTGAAAATACTAAGAATAGAGAAAACTTCCTTCAAATAATAAAGGAAAACTATAAAAGAAAATATAGGAAAGACTTTTTTCTCTATCAAAACACTAAAGGGAAACATAGAAGCTGTTTAAGTTGCTTCAGAGTTGATAAAACACATAAAATGGTATGTAAAGGATTATGATAAAGAATTATGAGAAATCCCATTGGGAGGAAAGATGAAATAACTAAAACATAGTTCTTTCATATTCCATGATGAGTGTGGCTGCAAATACATTTCTTAAAATAGTTTAAAGGCTCCATAACAGGGATGAAGAACAAAATTATATCAGAAAATAATTTTCCAAAGATGGCAAGCATCAATTTTCTCACAACCAGAAAGAGATATGAAATTATCTCCATAATAACAGCTATTAAGTTATTCCAACATAATGTTATTAACATAAGACATGTATCAGGCAGGAAATATGGCCTTTCCTAAAATTTATTTCAATAAGACATTGACCTAACACTTCTCCCATGTAATACAGAAGAGACTAGAGTACAGATTACAGTGCTGGTTGCCTCAAGAGAAAAAATAACTTTCTATGACTGGTAATTACTCCAGTCTTCCTGGGGAAAGATCACAAGTCTAATTTTATTTTTAAATATAATATACATTATTCAAACCATATTTATAAGATCCAGCTGACATTTTCATGTCTTTGATTTGGGAGATTTTTTTTTCAAAAATTTTTGCATTGTCTTTCATATTAGTTCTGGCAATTAAATATAAGATGTTTTAAGTTTAAATTCTTTCTGCCTTGAAGCAGGAAACACAGAGGCTTCACTGCCTATGTTTTTCTCCTCAAGGGAAATAACTGCCCAAAGTAAATTCTGAAAGGGAGTAGTAATTACCATAGACTAGGGAGAAACTAGACATCTCCCATAGCCTGGTTTGTCATCTGTGCCAACCAGACCCAGCATACAGAATCTTCCTACTGTGGTGGCAGGAATTTGTCATAGAGTTGATTGTCATGGCATCCCTCTGGGTTTCTCTGCTTCCATTCTTGCTCATTGTAGTCCATTATCCACTCAATGGTTGGAATGAGTTTTTAAAACAAATTGTGTTTGTAGTAGCCAAAGGCTGAAAAAAGTCTCAGGTGTCTTTCAATGGATAAAAGGTTAAACAAATGTGGTACATCTGTATGGTGGAATACTACTTAGCAGTAAAAAATAACGCATAATTGATAAAAGTAACAACAGGAGTGTATCTTCAGATAATTATGATGAATTAAAAAATGCCAATATAACCAAAATGTTATATACTATATGATTCCATTTTTATAGCATTCTTGAAATGACAAAATGATAAAAATAGAGAACAAATTCATGGTTGATGGGTTTTAAGGAAAAGGTAAAAGTGGAAGGAGAGTGGGTATGACCATAAAAAGGCAATATGAAGGAATTCTTGTGGTGATGGAAATGTTCTATACCTTGACTGTCTCAAAATCAATATGCTGGTATGATTTTGCAGGGTGTTACCATTGGAAAAAAATATGTAAAGTGTGCTTAAGAACTCTGTATTATTTCTCACTAATGAATGCAAATATTTAATTACTTCAAAATAAAATGGTTAAATAAAATGCATTTAAATTTAATGTAAAAAGGAATCATGGAATGAAATATAGAAAAGGCAAAACTATAAAAATATCAACTAAAATTGTCTGTGGAGATGTCAAAATCCTTTATTTAAATATATAGGGAGCTATGCATATATTTTATTGAAAGTCATTCTCACAGAGATGAGATAAATACAATGTTAAACTACATGTCATCTGAAAAATGTGTCTCAGAATTTTTATCCTCAGGTACAGAGAGGAAAGGAAGCTCATACAGAAACTAGAAAACTTTAACTTTCCTGTGTACCTATATGAACTCCTTACTGCACTGTTATGGGATGTGTAAATTAAAAATGGATCATGTAAGACAGGGAGAGATTCTAAGGGTTTCTTAGCAAAATTCCAAAGTAGATGGAATTTTATTTTTTTAAAAGGTTTTATTTATTTATTTGACAGAAAGAGAGAAAGAGAGCACAAGCGGGGGAGCAGCAGGCAGAGAGAAAGGGAGAACCAGACTCCCCACAGAGCAAGGGCCCCAAAGTGGGGCTCTATCCTAGGACCCCTGGATCATGACCTGAGCTGAAGGCAGAAGCCTAACGAACAGAGACACCCAGGTGCCCCAGTAGCACATTAATCAGATAATACAAATTCAAATCAACACTACCATTTTAATGAATTTAGGAAGAATTATATTTTACATTGGAAATGTTTCATCTACTCATGAATGTTTGAAATACAGCAGAAAGAGTGGTGGTACCATACACAGTCATAGGGGCTGGGATTCCTCAGAATTCTGCTACCATACATGATGTGATCCCTTTTGGATTTGTAACAACTGGCCATTTTAAAATAATCCTTAGGAGGATATAAGCTACACTTGTGAAATACAAGTCATGTTACAGCTATTCAGCTCCCAGAAAACTTTAATTGCTGCAACTTTAAACAGAGACTTTTTACCTCAGCACTTAGTTGTACTTACTTGGGCTACTTTTATAAAATTTCTCAATGTCTCCATAAATTAATGTAACAGAATAAAAAACGCATAAATGAACTTACAACTCTATGGTCAGTCTTCAACAAAAGAGGAAAGAATATCTAATGGAAAAAGACACTCTCTTCAATAAATGGTGTTGGAGAAACTAGACTGCAACATGCAAAAGAATGAAACTGGACCACTTTCTAAAACCATAAACAAAAATAAATTCAAAGTGGATTAAATACCTAAATATGGGAACTGAAACCATAAAAATCTTAGTGGAGAACACAAGTAGTAACTTTTTGACATCAGCTGTAGCATCTTATTTCTAGATATGTCTCCCGAGGCAAGGGGGAAAAAAAGCAAAAATAAACTCTAGGAACTACATCAAAATAAATAGATGCTGTACAGCAAAGAAACAATCAACAAAACCTAAAGGCAACTTATGGAATGGGAGAAGACAGTTGCCAATAAAGGGTTAGTATCAAACATATATAAAGAACTTATAAAAGTCAGTGCCTAAAAAACAAATAATCTAATTAAAAATGGGCAGAAGACATAGACATTTCTCCAAAGACAACATATAGATGGTCAAGAGACACATGAAAAGATGCCCAACACCACTTAATCTCTAGGAAAATCCAAATCAAAACTACAGTGAGATATATCACCTGTCAGAATGGCTAAGATCAACAACACAAGAAACAAAGGTGGGGATTTGGAAAATGTGGAACTCTCTTGCACTGTTGGTGGAAATGGAAACTGGTGCACCCACTCTGGAAAACAGTATAGAGGTTCCTCAAAAAGTTAAAAATAAAACTACCCTACAATCCAGCAATTATACTACTAGGTTATTCACAGAAAGAATACAAGAATACTACTTCAAAGGGATACATGAACTCTGATGTTTATAGCTCCATTATCTACAATAGACAAATTATGGAAACAGAAGAGGAGGTGGTGTACATATGCAACTGAATATTACCCAGTCATAAAGAAGAATGAAATCTTGCCATTTGCAATGACATGAATGGAACTAGAGAGTATTATACTAAGTGAAATAAATAAAGAAAAAATACCATATGATTTCACTCATATGTGGAATTTAAGAAACCAAACAAATAAGCAAAAGGGAAAAAAAGAGACGAAGGACACATCAAGAAACAGATTCTTAACTATAGAGAACTGATGGTTACCAGAAAAGAGGTAGGGGATGGTTTAAATAAGTGAAAAAAAGTTTCTCAGTGTCTCAAGCACATTATTTATAAAGTAGAGATAATAGTCACACTAACATCATAGTGTTGTTGTGACGAAAATACATGTAAAACTTTTTAAAATATTTATTTATTTATTTATTTATTTGAGAAAGAAAGTGAGAGTGGGGGGAGGCACATCAAGCAGATTCCCCACTGAGTGCAGAGCCAACGTGGGGTTCCATCTCATGACCCAGGGACCATGTCCTGACCCAAAACCAAACCAAAAGTCAAATGCTTAACACACTGAGCTACCCAGATGCCCCTACATGAAAACTCTCAATGCAGAGCCTGAATGGATAGAAAGTAAAATGTATAGAAGAATGAAACTCGACCATTCTTTTACACCACACACAAAGATAAACACAATATGGATGAAAGACCCCAAGGTAAGATAGGAATCTATCAAAATCCTAGAGGAGAACATAGGCAGTAACCTCTTTAACATCAACCACAGCAATTTCTTTCAAGACATGTCTCCAAAGGCAATGAAACAAAAGCGAAAATGAACTTTTGGGACTTCATCAAAATAAAAGGTTTCTACACAGCAGAGGAAACAATCAACAAAACAAGGAGGCAACCACAGGATGGAAGAAAGAAGATATTTGCAAATAATACCATAGACAAAAGGCTGATATCCAAGATCTATAAAGAACTACTCAAATTCAACACCCCCCAAAAAATATGATCACATAAAAAAAATGGGCATAAGACATGAACAGACACTTCTCCATAGAAGACACACAAATGGCTAACAGACATGAAAAAATGTTCGTCATCATTAGCCATCAGGGAAATTCAAATCAAAACCACACTGAGATACCACTTTATACCAGTTAGAATGGCCAAAATTAACAGGACAGGAAACCACAAGTGTTGGAGAGGCTGTGGAGAAAGGGGAACCCTCTTACACTGTCGGTGTGAATGCAAGTTGGTGCAGCCACTTTGGAAAACAGTGTGGAGATTCCTTAAAAAATTAAAAATAGAGTTACCCTATGACCCTGCAATTGCACTACTGGGTATTTACCCTAAACATACAGATGTAGTGAAAAGAGCCATATGTACCCCAAAGTTCATGGCAGCAATGGACACAATCACCAACCTGTGGAAAGAGCCAACGTGCCCTTCAATAGATGAATGGATAAAGGAGATATGGTCCATATATACAATGGAATATTACGCCTCCATCAGAAAGGATGAATACCCAACTTTTGTAGCAACATGAACAGGATTGGAAGAGATTATGCTGAGTGAAATAAATTAAGCAGAGAAAGTCAAGTATCATATGGTTTCACTTACTTGTGGAGCATAAGGAATAACATGGAAGACATCAGGAGAAGGAAAGGAAATGTGAACTGGGGTAAATCAGAGAGGGAGATGAAGCATGAGAGACTGTGGACTCTGAGAAACAAACAGGGTTTTGGAAGGGAGGGGGTAAGGGAATGGGTGAGCTAGTGGTGGGTATTAAATAAGGCATATATTACATGGAGCACTGGGTCTGGGGCATAGACAATGAATCTTGGAACAATGAAAAAATAAAATATTATACAATAAAAAAGTAAAATGTAGATGTTAATGTTCATCATGATCATCACTGATCATCCACATTGGTTTATCATCATCCTCCTATTGATTTTTCTGTAGAATACCTTGATGCCTCAGGAAAGTAGCCCTAACTTGGTCTTTCCTGAGTGAGTCCCTTCAGCATATGCAGCATGTTGCCAAACGTGTAGTCAATCTTGCCACTTTGCCTAAAGGCTGAACCATGGACTGGAGCATGAACTGAAGGATACTGTGCATGGACTGGATATAAGGTATCTAAATGCACTCAAAGTGGCTTGGTGTAAAAATTTGATGAATCTTAGTACTCAATTTTAACTGGTATCAAATAGTCAAAAACCCTCTGTCAAAAAATAAACTCACTGAAGAAACCAATCTGAAGGGTGATTACTTGAGCTTGAGTTATATTTTAAATGACACTGGGTTATGTTTACTAGCTCTTTTCATGGTCTTGACATAAATCATTCCTGAGTGTCCTGAAATCTGGATTTCATAAATAAAATAAATTTATAAAAAATAAAAAAAAACTTTCTTTTATGCTGGGGACCAGCCTCAGCAGAGATGTGGGTCCCGAACCACAGGATGTCTTGCAGGTGCAGTAATGACACGGACACAGAGATCTGATGCAAGCTGACAGACCCGAGGCCAGTCAGGAGAGACCTATGAAGCAGGCTTTCTCAACGTTAAGGGTCCCAGTCTTTTATTATTCCAGAGTGAGGAAGCTGAGGGGTGCAGTTAGGTTAAAGTTTAACAAAGTTATTATAGTTCACAGCATGCAGAGTCAAGCTTTTCTAAGAAAGTGGCATAGGGTGGTTACAGGCGCCAGACTGGCAGGCTGGCAAACAATTATATTTTTTCAGCCTTTACCATAAGCATGCAATTTCCTCTTTTAAAGATGCCACTCTTTCCTCAATAGAGAGACAGGTCCAGGGGAGAGTGGAGACTAGCCTCATGTTTTGCCCATTCGACATTTGTCCCACAGTTAATGTTTTCCTGACCATAGGGTCATAAAAGTGTCTGCAACACCAATGGGGGCAACTGGGGCACGGCCTCCACCGTGGGGGTAGGAGCACATCAGGATTGGACTTTTGGTGCTTCCCCCAAGGGGGAGTCCACCATCTTCCATTAAGCAATGATTCCCAGACACCGAGCGTTGCATTCCACCTTTGTGTCACTCCTCCTAGCCTTCTTTCCCACCACCCCTCACGATTCCAATGTACAGATTTGTCAACTTGGACCAAAGAGCTATGCACCAAGGTTGATGTGCATGGGCTTTCCAAAGTTATTTTGTATAACTAAAGTAAGTTCCATTTTGCTCGTGAGATCAAACAAAAGGCTGTAGTTTTCCATTAAACAGTGAGAACAATTGTGCCGGATCAGCACAGCCTACTGATCATCCAGGTCTGTTTATGTCAAATAGATCTTTAACTGCTTTTGCACCTTGCCCAAGAGACAGAGTCAGTATTGTTACTGCAGGGTACAGAGTGATTGCTTAAATCCACAGAAGCTGAGACCACTGAGGCAGAGGGAACAAGAAATACAGATAAGAGATACAGAGATATGATTACCAGGAGGAGGATTAATTGGAACAATGTGCCTTAGATAAGCACATGTCCCAGGGACACAAGGGACATGGTGCCCCGGCCCACAAGGTATGGCCCACAAGGTACGTGGCTTTCCAGTTTCTTGGCGGGGGGTGGGGGGGCTGGGGGATGGAGCCCGGAGGGACTTTCATCCACATTCACGGGTACCTCCATGGAAGTTCTGGCAGCTTGCAGCATGGCAGGAGGGGCGGATCACGCACTGTCCCTGACACTTTTATACCCCATATTTTGCATACTTTAAAATAGGTCTTCCTACATTAATGAAGATCACCTACATGTATCTTTTCTTTAAAAAAACCTGACTGCTGTTCTACATACACATTTATTTCTAAGATTATCATGACATCTAATTGCAGCATTCTCTTTTGGCTTCCACAGTTTATTGGAGAAGATTTGGTTAAATCTCTATCCTTCCCATTCATTTTCTTGGTTCATTGATCGCTATGCTCTAGGTTCCAGCTCTAGGACAAAGGTAATTATCCAAATAAAATCTGGGATGTGTTTGTAATGGATCTGCTCCAGAATTTACAATATCTTTATTAAATTTAGCTCCCTCCATTCTTTGTAATTTGAGTGTATATATCAATCATATGCCCTCACTTACTTATTATAATAAGCATGAACATATGATATAAGCAGGCTGCTGAAGAATTCCCCGTAACTATGCCCTCCTTCAACACAGTGTTCTGTTCAAAGATGACATTAAGGTCATTTGGAGGGAACTGACACATAGACAAAAACAATTTTACTGAATGACACAAATAATTACTCCAGAATCATGTATTTAAGGAATCTAATCTCCAAGAGTACTGTGGTTGCTGTTGGATAGGAGCCTTCCCTAGGAGGAAAATGGAAAGCAGAACCAAGATATGAAAGAAAAAAATCTGATGACACAATCTGACCTTTTGAATCTACATATGCCTGAAGTTAAATCTACCCATTGCCCAATCTAGGAATATGCCTTGTACTGCCACACATACATCCAATCAAAACATGTTAATTATATCTCTGAAATAGCTCTTGGCTCTATAGTTTTGTCTGTTATCTCTTCTCATTTCTACTTATCAACTCAGACTCCTTTTATTTTCACCTACTTATTTCAAAAGTCCCAAATTTGCACTATTTTCTCCCTCTTCCAAATCCTCATAAATCATCCTTCTATGTCACAAAGTATGATTTTTGTTGTTGATGGTACAGGGTTCCCCAATGCCCACTGAAGTGATTTCTTTTGAAGATTTTATTTATTTATTTGACAGAAAGAAACACAGTGAGATAGGGAACACAAGTAGGGGGAGTGAGAGAGGGAAAAGCAGGCTGCCCACCAAGCAGGGAGCCCAATGTGGGGCTCTGTCCCGGGGACTCCGGGATCATGACCTGAGCCAAAAGCAGATACACAATGATGAGCCACCCAGATGCCCCTGAAGTAATTTTTTAAAGGCTGGACCTTTTATTTGAGCTATGGAAGGAACAGACTAATTTTTTCTGCTGGATATGAATCCAAGAGAAAATAGCTTTGGGCATTCATGGCAGCCAGTTTGTGACAAAGAGGATAAAGTTTTCCAGATATAGTTAACCCAGAGAAAATGTTAACTGAGTTAACACTGAAAAGTGGAGAGGGAGAAAAAAAAACAGACCCAGAAAACATCTTGTGGGTTCCCATAACCAGCTGTTCACAAACTCATCCCAAATACTATGCAGGAATTCCTCTGAGAAGAGGCTGTGGATTCTGATTTTTTTTTTTTATTGTTACTAAATTTTTTTTTCCCCAGTGTTTCAAGATTCATTCCCCATTCCCCACACCCAGTGCTCCACGCTTTAGGTGTCCCCAGTACCCACCACCAGGCTCTCCCATCCCTCCACCCCCCTCCCTCCAAGTCCCTCAGTTTGTTTCTGTGTCCAAAGTCTCTGTTGTTTCGTTTCCCTCCCTAGATTACCCTAGTTCCCATTTACTTTCCTTCTCCCA